>JAOYSI010009763.1:0-10732 GCA_025775065.1 Hiodon alosoides
GTTCAGACTACCTGTTCAGGAAGTAGTGGTTGTACAGTAGTCTGCACATTGGTTAGGCTGTGTGGGGGAGCGCGAGAGGAACCGGACCTTGGCAACAGCGACAGCGAGCCAGACACACCAGTATGGTTGTAAACCCCCCACAGAGGCCCACACCTTGCATTTGTTCCCAAGGCAAGGGCCAATACGCTTCTGTCTTTGTTTCAGCGCTCTAAATGACTCAATTTCCTTAACTGCCTTGCACCAGAGAACTTTCCTACCGTGCATTATTTCATATGAAGAATTTACTTTGAATATACTTTGAAAGAGAAGAAGGGTTGTTCTAGGTTATTTGATTTTATTACCTGACATTCCACCAATTTGTTTGGTCTGAGCATTCTCTGCTTACCTTTCACTACAATAAAAATAAAAGGCAACAAAAATCACATTGGGTGTACGTTGTCTCTGCTTGAGTTTCCTTTTCTGGTAAAAATAAAATAAAAACAGTTAATGCTAACTTAAATGTTTATTCTGATGCATATCTTGTTCCATATATTTATGCATATCCACTGCACAGCTTGACTTAGAGACACAAGCACACACCAGGGCAAATTCGATAATTGCCCAGTGAACATAAAATTGATAGATTCACATGGTACATCATACTCCTGAAACAACAGTGAAATGCAAAGCACTGACCATATTGTTTCCACCATGAGACTGCTGATCCCAGCAGAAATTCAAATCTATCTCCAAACGTTGATAAAAATGCCCTCTTGCCCTCTCCATCAAGCAAAATGTACCCGCACACCCAATTACTCGCACATCTTGACAAGGCAAACACCTCCACTCCACTCCACTCCACTCCACGTTAGGTCTTTGATTCTGATATCTAGCCCTGTAACTGGCTATAGTTGCAGTGTGCAGAAAAATGTGTGTGTTTGGAGAAGTATAATTTGGATGGCCCCAGATTGGCGGCACAGAGGTTTTAGCTGTTTGAGAGTAGGTGTATAGAATCCCAAATTCTGGGTTCCTGAAAGCCACGCATGAAACAACCCCTCTCACATGCCAACAAAAACATAATTCAAACATTTATTTAGGCTGTTCACTGCGTATTATTGTGCAGCGCTATAAAATAAGATTTTCAGAGGGACCGTAACGTCTCTCAGTGCTTCTGTTAAAACAGCTGCGGGGGGAACACAACTAAACTCAACTCAGAGTAAAGGTGTTGGTGGAACGAAAAGACTGGTCTCTGATGTGTGTGCTTGTGTGTGTGAGAGAGAGAGTGTGTGTGTTGAAAGGCTTTGGGAGAATGCATGTGTGTGTGTGTGAGAGAGAGAGTGTGTGTATTGAAAGGCTTTGGGAGAATGCATGTGTGTGTGTGTGTGTGTGTGTGTGTGTACGTGTGTGTGTGTGTGTGAGAGAGAGAGAGAGAGAGAGAGTGTGTGTGTTGAAAGGCTTTGGGAGAATGCATGTGTGTGTGTGTGCGTGTGCGTGTGTACCGTGAGTGTATCAGTACATGTACGTAGGCCCAAGCGTACGTTTGTCTGCTGCACATGTGGTAAAATGTGTATGAGCAGTCTTAGGGGTCCTGGGCAAGTGGATATGAAGGACTGTACTGGCCCCACATTCAAGGGTTTCATTCATATATATTTTTTTTTGCTTCTTAATGAGACTCTGGGGAAAGCTGTGCTGCTTGAGTCGAAGACTTGGCATGTGAGATAATGGAAACCAGACTCCCCACACTCCCCCTCCGACCCTGATCCCCACCCGCCCTATGCATCGCCCTTGAGGGGGTGGGGGGGGTAAGGCGGTCAGAAATCTGGTTCTGACAATCTGCCCAACTTCAGAGCACGCTCCCAACTCGGCGGATTGCTGCCAGACCGGCGTTATCAACACCTTACTACCTCCTGGTCCTTTGAGTGGTGCAGCCCTAACGTCACCGACCAAGCGGCGCAAAATCAGCGTGATCAAACGCAGCGTGCACTTCCGTTTGGTTTCTGCCAGATCTGCAAATATCCTCTACTCAGTGTCATTGGTGTGTTTGCGTTTGCGCGAGCAGGAATGCCTTGCCGCAGTTATACCCTGGGTGGTTTCGCCACCGTGTAGTGAATACGTGTCAGAGACACATGTAGTTTGGCCTTACCTCCTCCCCCCATGTAAAAACATACTGTACTGACCCCAGGAAACACCAAAGATTCCTGTGGGACAGCACTGCTCATGCTAAGGGAACTACAGGTTTATAATCTTCGGCAAAGCTTGTGACTGAGTGTTCTTATAAATATATACTTTACGCCAATACTACACAGCGCGTACAGGCACGGATGTGAAGTTTAAAGTTCAGCTAAACATTTTGCAAAGATGATTAATAGTTTAGTAAGTCATTTTGCCTGCTCTCCAATCCCCCACCAGCAGGCTCCACACAGTTCGGGGGGAAAAAAAACTGCACATGCCACGCTTGGACTGAAATAATGGAAATATTCCATTTTCCTTTCCCTTTAAACAACAGCGGCCCATTTCTCCTCAGACCCGGGGCAATGTTAGTTTTGGGTCCCCGCGCACGGAGAAACCACCATCCCGAGCTATAGTTAAAATAAATATGGGGGAGGCCAGGGGTGCGGACAGAGAGGGGGAGGGAGGGAGGTTCCTGCCCCTCTGCGTGTGTTAGTCATTTAGGAGAGAACTGGCCTGGGGGGGTTTGTTGACCAGGAGATGAAAGGAGCCCCCAGCTCCCTTTTCTTCCACATGGTCTCCATTACAGCACCCTTACCAGCTAATCAGATACACCTGTGTTCTGCCAACCGGACTCCCCTCTCACCCTCCTCCGCCCTTGCCCCAACCTTAGAACTCAATCGATATACGGGAAGCAGCACTGGTAACTCACTGGACTCAGAGTGAAAACGAGTAACGAAGGTATACGGACATGAGTGCCAGCTTTCTATGTCGAATGTGCCAGGGGCAGGGGTGTTACTTTTGGGCTTAGCCCCGCCCTCCCCGTTTTCTAAAGGAGGTTCGTGTGTTTATAGCATTTCCATGTCCGATCCAGCCTCAGTAAAGTCAATAAATGGAGTCCTCGTCACTGGTGCCCGGCTTCAGAGACAGACAGACTGTGGTTATACCCGTTGGTTTTTAAAGAGCAGCAGAGGATTCCGGAATTCTCATTTCAGCTCCGACACTGAACGGCCAGATGTAGGTCAAGCTCTGGCATTTCAACAAAGCCACCAAACTGGACAGGCTCCATTTACAAGAGGAAACTTGTAATGTAAAAATTTCCACAAAAAAAACCCCCTCAGTTCAAAATAAAAATCCTGTCTTGGAAACTCGTAGGAAATAGAGTGGGAGACATCCCTAGAATATCTCAATCAGGTTAAACCATGATGGACTTCTGGGCTGCCAGACATAAAAGCTTTGTGAGGTTGTCAAATCATTTCTAAATTCATTCTAAATTCATTCTAAATTCATTGCTAAAACTTCTTAATGACGGAACCCTTTATGTGTTAACCGTTTATGTGTATCATACATCATATATATATATAAACATCAGGGTACATGATCACCCACCAGACCTTTACATAAATAACTCCCTGACCAGTGTGGTCCTGGGTGTCCAAGGAAGCCTCTCACCTCATCGTCCTTGTACCAGGAGAGGGACTCCGCGGTGAGAACGAACCAGTACTCCTTGGCCCCTCCTTTCATGATACCGATGTTGTTGATGGTCAGCCAGCCCTTCCTTATCACCTGGGGAGGGGCGGGACAGAGGGAGGGGCACACGCCATCAGGGACAGGCCAACGGCGCCAGCCTTCTAGAAACCCCTAGAATGAACTCACTGCCCTGTGTGGTTGATCCTGCACGGTAACATGCGTGTGCGTGTACGCCGGTGACATAAAACCGAGGACCTTGGTGACCAGGGGCCAACCTACCCCCTACCCCCCCCCCCCCCAGACTACTTTGGCACCTCTGCGTTGGGACCGTAGTTGGGACCTTGGTTGGGACCTCCAGTCCCTCTGGTGAATGTGAGTGATAATAATTGAAAGCATAAGGCATGTGGTGTGCGAAGAGCTTGGCCGGCTACGACTCTGACAATCGCTTTAGGTTCTCTCTCTCTCTCCCAGACCGGGGCAAAAAGAAACAAAAAGACACATTTTCTTTAATTACCTCTGCGAATCTCAAATTAACCGTCCCTCTATCCTGCTGAATGAGAATGAGGAAAGAGAATTACAGCCAGACATAAGGCATGCAGGACCAACACTCTGGCTCTTTGGGTGCTGATTAACAGGGCCTGTGGGTGGTGGGGAGCCAACAGCCAGTACAGGGCTGGAATTAGGGGGGCGGGGTGGGAAGGGGGGCAACAGCTGTTGGAAGCAAGCTCTACAGGAAAGCTGGGGCCCGTCTTGTCTACACTGCAGCTATGTCCTTTGGCTGGGATCAGGAAGTCTGGACAGTGAACACTGGGCCCGTGCGACCCGTGCCAAGCCACATCTGCCTCCTCGTCCACACTTGCAAACCAAATAAAACAGCGGCCTTCGAAAGACTTCCTGGGGTTGGTATGCAAAGTCATTTCTTTTGACCCATTGATGTGTACGACACGTAGGTCGATTTTGATTTTTGATTTTTTTTTTTTTTTGCAAAAAGGAGCACAGGGCTGAGATTCCTATTGGTGGGAAGCACAGACAGCTGCAGTCTTTCAGAGACACAGCTGGTAGGCTTTCCACATTACTGGGGCCTGGCCTAACCCGCGTGACTTCCTCCGTCGCCACAGAGGAGTGGTTGCAGCCTCACCACTGCCCCCTAGTGTGACTCTCAAGGACCAGATCATCATCAGCACAGACAGAAAAAAATCTCTAATGGGTCAATAGCAGTCATCACAAACATTGGAGTGAGTTCGAAGGAGGGGCAGACTCAGTTCAAATTCATTGCACCGATTCTTTCATTAGATTTCTACAAACATTATGTAAAAGGCTACGATCGGAATTACGTTTATTTGAGTATATTTAAGAAATATCTCTCTCCCTCGCACACACTTAAGACATACACGGACACGCATTCTCCAGAATTCAAATAATAACAACCAAATAATAGAGGGAGAACTTCCACATCACGCTGAGTCCCAGGCTAACGCATAATCCCCTGCTGAGCTGCGTATCAACTAAAATGTTTTCATTGAGTCTTGGCTGCAGGGAGGTCGACTGAAAGGGTCACAGAAGGTAGCCCAGCTACATTAGTGGGAGCACACGCACGAACACACACGCACGCGCGCGCGCACGCACGCACACACACGGCTCAGTCTACTCACCATTATCTCATCCTGGAGCGGGGTTTCCATGGCAGCGGAGGAAAGGCAAAAGGGAGAGCATGAGAGATGATTAGCCAACAAAACGAATGAAAAGATGTGTGGATTAACGGAAAAGAACCAAGAAATGACTACATGGAAGAAAACCAAAGAGGTTCCACCGGAAGCGAAATGAACAGGATTAACCTGCACACTAGGCCAATTGTCCCCGTCTCATGAACTTTCTTCTCTTACAACCTCCTTAGATAATGAGTGGCCTTGATACAGCTCTCAGTAGATGCAAGTTCCCTGGCAGTGTGTATTTAAAAGTTTAAACAAGCCCAATTAGTTACAGGATCAGAAAACATAAAACAGGCCCCCAGGATCAGAGTAGCAGAACACTAGCATCGAAGGTGACGTCACCTTCCCTAATCATCTCATTATGTGAAAGTTAGCCTTATAAAATAGGTTTAGGAGACATTCGGAGACTATTGCAAGCACCAGGGTTCAACCACATCTCAGCTAAATATACACAAGAGTGGAGTCAGTTAAATTCAGTCATATTCCACATACTGCACTGCATATACTTCAAAGCTACCCGTGTTGCTGCCTGAGAGGCCTATGTGTGCTGGGTGAATTTGAAGAGCGCTCGTATCGCCCGGTCGATCTCCACCATAGACCCTTAGCTTGAATGCTACTTAGTTCCCCTGTGTAGGGAAACGGGCAACTGCAAGCATGTGTTGGGGTGTGGTTTGTACTACACACCTGGTTCCCAGAGGCCTTTTTCTTGTTTATCTGGTTACTCCTCTGCTGAGCGCTGTGGGAAGTACACAGAATGGATTTTTACTCTCATTGACTGTTTCAAAAATGTTTTATCTTCTGTCTATATCAAAGCCCTTCGCGTGCAAGCAGACAATAAGTCCTACTTTAAACCAACTTTGTTTTTTTACCTGTTTGACGTCCGTATTCACGTATCTTTTGCAGGATATGGAACACCTGGCTCATGGATTTGTGCTACTTACTTGGCAAACCCGATGAAGTCCTCGTGATTAGTGTTCATGTAGGCCAGCTCAATGTCGATCAGCAGCATCACCTGGAATGGACAGAATAAATAAACCGCTTCCTGAACTTTAAGCTCTGAACACATTTTGACGTCGCTGCTCAACATCTCAAATGTGTGCTGACCAATTTCAAGCACATTCCTGATAGCCTGTAAGTAACCATTCCTTAAAAAACAATCACCAGTAGAAAAGGCTTTCGGTTCGGAAGACACAAGAAGCATCTTATTTGTTGGATTCTGATAATATTCAATCAGCCATTACATACCTTCCGTGAATTAAAATAGGCTAAAATAGGCTTATCTCACAACAGTCCTGTAACCATGCCCTGTGTCACCTGATCCTTGGTGCGACTCTCGCGGTCGCGGATGTGCTGGGTCACGATCCTCTCCATCTCCTCCCTCAGCATTGGGTACTGGGCCAGCTGGGGGACATCGAACACAGCACAGCAGCGTGGGTGGGTGCCTGAGGACAGTGTGTCCGCACAGCACTTCCACCCGACAGCACTCACACAGCAGTTCATACAGCAGCACCTGACCGCATCTCCACAGAACACGCGTTCACACACACATTCAGACACAGAGCTCCAGCCTAACCCAAACTCTGCACCAACTAACGAGAAGTCTTTCTGCCACTACGTCGGACAGAAACAAACCTAAAGAAAAGACGAACGATTGAATTAAAGAAGAAATGCAGACAAATTGTTGGTGCAAAGTCTGTGACGTGGCCAGACAAATTAAAACCAGTGTTAGGCAAACACCCACATGTACATTTATTCTTGCTATTGTAAACCAACATGGACACTGATACACAAAACATTGCACAACTGGAGATGCAGGGGGAGGGGTGGATAAGAAAAAAAGGAAAAAATGCAAACTTCTTATTGACTGCTTCCAGTTACAATGCATCCTTCAGCATGGTTAGCAAGGGTTTTACTATGAACACTGCCAATATATAGAGGATACTACTTCTGTGACTGTCGCAGAATAAGAACAGAACCAGACTGCAGCTTTACATAAACCACACTGCCTTAACTGGACAACTTGACATTGTCCAATGCCTGACAAACGGTCATTTTTGTTGGTTCTTCAAACTCCTTGCAACCATGACATTTCCTCGCGGGAAACCCAAACAAGTGACAAACACAGGGGTGAGGTCAGTGTTAGTGTGTTCCCTCAGAAGTGTTCGACACAGAAGTCCGTGATGCCGATTTCTGACATTTTGCTTTACCACACTCCGCAACGGCTGGCGGCCAAACGATAAGGAATCAAAAACCAAACAGAAAATCTGAGCATCCCATTCGCGCATTGGAGTAAGATAAAGCAAAAAATCACAGGACCCAAAACAGCAAAGTTACATCAGTTACAAGGTTTTTTTCCCCCCTTGTTTTGTAGAAAGAAAATCAATGTAAAGATGCATTGCAACTTTTGCCCATTTGGATCTGACGAAACTTAACCAAAATGAACAGCGCCTAACAGACTTCACAGTTTAATTCACAGGCTCAGCAGCACAAGTACGCTAGGACGTTCTCCATGCAGCTCTTGAGCTTGGCAGCTGAATAGGCGGGTGAACTGGTGAGGCGGGTGAGCAGGCAGGCACAGAATCGGGGGTACATGAGAGTAAAGGGAAGGACTGACACAGAAGCGGGACAGGGGTCAGTACAGTGGGGGAGGACCTTGGAATTCCCTGACACGTAACCTCCTGTGGATTCCTGCTGGCTATGTTACAGCTGACCGTTGTGAGTTGGTACTCATGCGCGCCACTTAAGCTTTTAAACGACGCATGCAGTTACATTAACGGGATATAGGAAGATGCAAACTAATCTGTTTGCCCTTACATATAGATTACATTACATATAGATTACAGTACAGCGAACCAGACAGAATACCATGCCTGCACCAACAACACAAAACTGGGCCTTACCCACTTCAACACACTAGGAATTACTATGAATATGAAAGATTAAAGATATTATGCAGAACCTGTCCCATCTTTTGTATTCTTTTCTACAGAAATTATCCCAGTTTTTTTTCACTTCCATTGTGAGTGTAAGCCCGAACAAATTTAGCGTTCTTCCCATACGTACAATTGTCGGTTTCACTCAGTATGCGATACATTCCAACACAGTCAAACATCTACTTTAACTGACCTAAACAGGCAAATCCACAGGAGGGCAAAATCACATTTTGAAATAATCTTGCTTGGTGAGGAAACAAGACATTAAGACGGCAACAAAAAGTGAATGAAAACACGGGAAAGGTTTTTTTAAAAAGAAGGAGAAACAGAATACACGCCTGTGAGTCGATGTTCGGGACACGACCTGTCATTTAACCAATCGAACGAAACAATGGGAAAATTACAAGGAACGAGTCTTTACGAAATGTATTTAAGAAAGAATTCATCCCGAACAGACAAAAGACACTGAAATGAAACCGGAACTAACGGAAGTAAATAAAAATATGTATATTTTAAAAACGTACACACAAAATGAGAATTACTTGGCATGCTCGGAAAACAAATAAATCTTCACCCGGGGCGAAAGTTAAATTGTCTGTTATGCGGCCAATAAACGAAGAACAAAATAACAACAATGTCTGAACTGAAATACAATGACAAATTTAAAATGATGGTATCAGTGTTAAAAACCCCTGCGGTACGGATAGACCGATAGACACTGGACAGAGACTTTTACGCTACAGATTTGAGTGTCGACATCAAAAAATGCCTCTTCGAAACACCGCGTCTTACATATGCGTTAAATTCACCAAGTTACAGAAGGACTTCAATTTGGTTCTTTGGTGCGCAAATGAATGATTTAATAAGTGCCTCAACTCAGTGATGATTAGCATCCTGCCCTTTCTGTTCCCTGTCCTGCCTCCAATGCCGGTCAGGTTAGGCTCCGACTCCCCGTGACCCTGAACTGGATAAGCGGTTTCAGAACGTGGATGGATTGATGGAAAAGTGCCTCAAATGCTCTTCTCCAAGAAAACACAAATCAGTCACTTGGAACTGATGCTTTGAACCAAAAATAAGACAGATGACTGCCACCAAATCCAGTACGGCTCATTTTAGCAGCAAATAAAGTAACACATCAAACAGCTACTAAAAAAACGGTATGGGCAGGTTTCCTTCTTTCTGCATCTCATTTAGCATGCAAAACAAAGGAAATAACAGTTCAGGCATTGAGTTACCCCCTCGTAAACATTCGCACAGATCCCAGAACCCGGGGCCTTGTTGTGACAAGAGGCCTGCAGCTGCAGAGTCACGTAGGCAGACACGTGAGCTGCGGTCGTGCGAGGCACCTGGCATGCACGCACGCACACAAAGACGTGTCACGTCTGCGTCACAAGTGGGGCTGGAAAGAGCCGTTCACTGCTTAGGCCATCACGCAGCAGTGACTCACACGCCTAGATACAGGATGGGGGATCAACTGCATATTCTCCGAGGGGTACTGGGCCAGGCTTGGAAAAACCCTCTTCTTCTATTTGATTGGAAAACTGCAGTCAATGTGCCCACATGTTCAATAATTGAAAGCAGGGCGGGATTTTTCATCTTGTGAAGGCCTACAGGGGATAAAAGGTCCACAAAGGCACTGGACATTTTAGAATACCGCTCACCAATGAAACATTAACTAGTTCTTTACTAGTGACTGAGCATCATTTAAAGCTAACAGAAGCAAACCCTACTCACATTCCCAGGTAATCTGTCCTTTCTTAATTGAATATCTCCTGAAACATGAAGTCTTTGTAAAGACCCAACACCCACTTGGATCAGAATTCACTAAACCATATCCATGTGCGTCAGCATCTAAAGCTTTTAGATTTAAAACCTCACAGTAAATCTAGCTAGAGTTACAGCGTTGTAAAAATAGATTAAGGCCTCATCATAGAAACTGCTTAGCGCAGCAAAGAGAAAAGTCCTCTGAACAAGTTGGCTACCGTCCACTAGTTAAACAGACCTGGCCTCTGAGCCACATCTGGCTGAATGATGAATGAGGCAAGCCATATTTTCTACTTTCAACAAACAGGTGAACTCTTCCTCTTTTTTTCCCTTTTCTAAGTCCAGCCATCGGTCTACCCGAACCTTCAAGGCCACCTGAGGCAAAAGAAATTGGGCTCCGTTCCTCGTTACCTTTTCGCTACACTTTCGGATGGTCGAGGTGAGCTCGCTCACTACCATATCTATACACTTCAAGCTGGGCTCCTTCAGCTTTAGGATCTGTTTTTTCACTATGGCCTCAAAGGCCAAGTCTGGGGTGAAGAGCCCCGTCCTGCAGAGGGAGTCGGTCGGCACAGGAGAGAGACGGGGTCGGGGGGGAACACAGAGGGAGACAGCGAGAACGACAGAGGGAGAAATACGGGGGGGGGGGGGGTTGTGAGAGAAAGAGCGAGAGAAACAGATAGAAGCCATACGAGGAGGCCAGACAGA
>JAOYSI010009764.1:0-10731 GCA_025775065.1 Hiodon alosoides
TCATGTCAATAGCACCTTTGGAAATATATTTACTGAGAAAAATGGTGACGTGTTCAATACTTATTTCACCCGCTGTGAATGTCTATACACGTAGCAGCAATTGACAATATCCTGACTCATAAAAATTATCTAGCGCAGATGGAGATCTTTTTGAATAAATTATATAACTGAAGTTGTCCCTACTCTGTTAGCATTGACATTAAAAATCTGAATGGCTATGGATTAAAAGGAATTTTTTTACCTTTCTGTCTCACAGAGTTACTAAAACTACTTTGCTGCTGCATGACTATTGTATGTAGTGGTTGAAGTTGCCAAATACATTCTGAACATTTTATGCTCAAAATTCAACTCTAGGGAGTTTAGACTGTCGTTCCACTAGCTTTTTTGATACAATCTATTACCATTTTCCTTGGTATCATTTCCCCACCCACAAATAACTGTGTAAGTGAGAATAAATAAAACAACACTTTGGTAAAACATTATTACAAATGCTAAAAGAGTTTCCTCAAGCACTTAAGTCATGATTGGGCTTTCTTGCTGGAAGCCATTGCTGGAATTCTCTTTCCAATCATGTTTCTTTTCAATAGCAACTTCAAGGTATTTGTATGGATCCGCATCCACTGTCCCTTAACTGGCTCTTGCCTTTGTTTCTTTGAGATCGTCTTGTTTTAGAAGCGGCATCATGAGTACCCCGAAGAGCACCTGTATCTAGATGATGATCATACGTTCTAAAGCTGTCTGATTCTCCAATATGACGAGCTAAATCCAACTGGTCAGATAGCTGAAGATCCATTTAATAACTGACAAGGTGTTCATTCTGCTTATGTATGTATCATATACAGCAGTGCGTCCTCAAGCCACAGTTTATATTAGTATGTAAACCGTAGGGGATCCAGATGACTAGAAGCGCTAGTTATTAAGTGCTGCGAGACCACACGCTCAAGTACTTACATAATCTGAGAAGCAAGAGCTATAGGTCTAAAACTGTTTGGGTCTTTGGGCCCAGGCTTTATTTATAATGGGTACAATGTTTCCCATTTGGCAGGGATCAGGGAGGTAGATATGGACATAGAGAAAAGATGGTATATGTCACCTTTGTCTTTGTATTTCATGCTTGAGTTTCTGCTTATGTTCATTTTGAGTCAGAACACTGCTAGATAGACCATTCAGGTATTTGTCTTATTTGTCAATAAACAGACTCCGGTTCCTACTTTCCATGCACCCCCTTTGTTCCTCTCGCACCTTGCACGTCCTTTCCTGTCCCGCTGAGTGGATAGGACGTTGTTAGTGAACCAGTGGTCGGTTACTTGGGCGATAGATGCATGAAGTTGTAATCTGATTGGCCCAAAGGGGTAACCGTGGATGTAATGTATGCATCCTTGACATTACAGTACAGTGACAGGTTTTTCCTTCTCATAGTAAAAATCATCTCTACAGAATTAGTTTTGCTCAGAAACGGAGAAAACATACTGAGTCAACAATCAGAATACTGATTGACTGCCTTTGCTGCACATTGGCTGTTGACCACCATTGTGTGAGACAATGGCCATCTTTCACTGGCAATGGATTTCAGGAGTTCAAGCGGGCCAATGGATTTCAGGAGTTCAAGCGGGCCAATGGATTTCAGGAGTTCAAGCGGGCCAATGGATTTCAGGAGTTCAAGTGGGCCAATGGAGTTCAGGAGTTCAAGTGGGCCAATGGATTTCAGGAGTTCAAGCGGGCCAATGGAATCATTCACCTGATCATTCATCAGTGTAATACAAGCCATGGTCAAATGGTCTGGCTGAGCTTGCAGTACAGACAGAAAGCCTGAAGAGGAAACTGACTGGTTGCATGTACATAACGGTGCCTCGGTTTCTTTTTAAATACAGGATGACACCACATTTGAATTAAGGCTTAGCTTAATAAACAATATGAGTTTGTTGACCCAACTCTGCTCTTCTATGAAATGGTGTATGTATACAAGGTGTGTGTGTACCAGTGGGAGGAGGTAGGGCCCATCCCTACACAGATCTGCTTATCCAAAGTATGTTCAATGTGGCCAGCGGGGCAGGAAGGGGGACAGAGATTTAAATAAAAAGTCACAGTTTTGTTAGTGCTAGAAAAGGATAAGCAATAAATGCCTTTTTCCCTACTGTCCCTTTTCAGAGAGAGGGGATTTTCAATGTGGATTAATATTCTGAGAAGCCTGAAAGTACTGATCGAACATTAGCGTTCATTCATCTCCTGAGCAGGAGACTACATGGGGGCATCCATTTTAGGGGTTTAAAATGCACACAAGTGCACATAAACTGCACCCTTTCATATGTGGTACCATAAAAACAAGAGTTCTGAATTTTAAATTAAGCGCTGACCTTAGTTACTAGCTGACATCCAAACAGTTCAGAAACAAAATACAGAAAATGAAACAAGAAAACTTTTTTCGATTAGCCTACAATGCCCCAAAAGGACTTGACTGTGGAACTAGTCCTGGAGCTAAACCCCTCCGTCTGCCACTCAACTCAGCCCAATGCTTAGCTCTGCCAGAGCTCAATCATCTTCAACCAGATCCACCTGGATGCCGCTTCTGTTTGCTTACCAACCTCAGCCACCAGGTTCCTCCATGCAACCCAGTGCTCACAACACATTGATTACCCTGAAAACCCATACAGCTAACCTCCAGTGGCAGATTCCAGGTGCGCCGTCCACACTGCTGGATGAGCATCCCATGTCCTCTGTCATCTGATGAGCTCCACTTGCTTTGTGCTTCTTGACAATGAGAGGCACCTCTTGAGGTCCACCTGCATCTCCCAATCACCCATTGTAGCCAGGGAGCCTCTATTCCTTGTCCACAATGCTGTTCTCCTCTGGCCGTGATGATATGGAACAAACGGGCTTGGGTTTCCTCTTGCTGTTTCCAAACTTTTTTGCCAGCTGGCTCAACACATATAACTGTCTTGACATTCCTCCCCTTTTTCACAATTCTGAGAGATTTTGCTGGCATAATTCCATTCTGGACCAAGTTATGAGCTCCAACAGGTCATGTTAAATCCGTCTGCCTTTTGGGACTAATTTAGCTGTTTTGTCAAGTTACCCATGGAGGTTCTGTTAGCATCCTGCTGAATCCCATTTGCCAGCACTGCTCCCCTCATTAGTTTCTCAGTTGATTTAATGAGCAGATAAATTGTTGCAGAAAACAGAATGACTGAGACGTAAAGCCATTTGCGAAGTGCATCTTAAAATTATTTGAAGGAGATTTAGAGGCGCCTCTGAAGTCTCATTAGAACATCGTATGTCTTGAGC
The DNA here is from genome assembly GCA_025775065.1 of Hiodon alosoides. Lineage (NCBI taxonomy): Eukaryota > Metazoa > Chordata > Actinopteri > Hiodontiformes > Hiodontidae > Hiodon > Hiodon alosoides. Next base: position 3,283 of record JAOYSI010009764.1, read on the forward strand.
ACGATGACCACAACTTCTTCTCCTTGGTCTCCTTGGTCTCCTTGGTAACTCATTGCATCATTAACAAACTTTCAGATGGGACAGAAGGCATGTGAACATTTATTTTGAATTCTCAAAATTGTGCAAAAATATTCCTGTGCAAAAACAACAAAATAAATTACTCTGCTTGCTGTGGAAATACGCAAGGCACCACCCTTCATCCCATCATTCCTTGTTATGGTATGAACCGCCTGTGACTATCCCGCCCATCAGAGCTCTCTGTGTTTCCCACAAACAACATGTGAGGGAAAAGTTTTTAACAGCCTAACTACACCCTCAGGGACAACGGACTACCATCCTTTGCGGTTGTAGTTGTGAGAAAGTCATCTCATCCACATACCGTGGCGCTCCCCTTAGCTGCTGAAAATGATCAGCAAACACAACGAGGTGATCAGTTTTGGGTTAAGAGGTGATCAGGTTGGAGTGCTAACTGTTCTGCTGAAGTCATGCTTGCAGTAGTTTAACCAGTTTATTGCCAGCTTCCACAATGTCATGGCCACTTTTTCTTCTGCAGTGGCATCAACAAGTGGTGCGTCCTGCTTTTCAGGGCAGGCCCCATCTTCCAGCATAGTCACTGAAAAGTCTCCTGCAAAATGCAGAAGTTGCTGATCAACTGCGCATCTAAAAGGGCTGATGCCACACTGTCCCACCAATGTCCAGAGCTCACGTGTGCCCAGATTACGTTTTCCTCACCGCTGCATGCTGAAACAGCAGCTGAATTAAAGAAAACAGACACGATGTGTTCTCTGTCTTGTTTCAATTATAAAATGGCATTGCTGCAGGCCTGCAGGTCAATGAGAATTTCGATAGTTTTAACTTTTCTTTTTTTTACTTAAAAAAAAAAAAAAAAAGGTTTTGACCAAGCTTTTACCAAACTTAGATTTAGCACTACCACTTAAATTCTTTCAGTGTAAAAAATATGTCAACAGAAGTTACCATTACCTAATTCTGAATTTCATTTTTTAATCCCTCAAGTACCGTCTGATCAGGTATTTATGCAACACAAACCAAAACTCAAAGAACTGTAGCAGTCTACTCCTGCTTCTCATATCGCATGTCCATGTGTACGGTCACTGATCTCACCCTTTCCTGAATAACACCCACCCACCAAATGTCCATGCGGTACTGTCCACTTTTCTATTTTAGAAAACAAAGCACAATCGATGTCGCAGAACAATTAAGATAATGGAAACAGTATGACACAATAGTGAAAAAGCTCCAGTGTGTTTTCAGCTCCAGGCTGGAGCACTAAACGTAAATAACAAGGTTCTGAATCGGGGCATATCCTGTGCTCATTGTCTCTGAGCACTGGGTTGAAATTTAAGCTATAGACATAACATGTCTCAATTAAATACTAAACATTTGTATCTTGTGTCGTTCTCAGACCAATTGTTCTCTGTGTTAGGACCCACTCCTCCAGCGCTGCGTTTCAACCGCATTATAACAGTTGTAAGATAACTGTTGTGATTCTAAAGTGAACCTGAGATTATGTACCTGATCAGCACGCCATTTGACCCTCTTCCGTGGTCTTTATCAGGCAGTGATTTATTTTTAAACAGAACAATGATCTGACCTCAAGGTCCTTATGCGTTGGGAAAGAAACATACTGATTTTAAAGCTGAGTGCGAGCTGAGGAGAAGACACCAAAGGGACAAACATATGTCATTATCTAGACGATGCCTGTGTTGAAAATAAATTGGTCTATCTGTTTTATGTATTTGTCTTCTCCAGCGCTTTATTAAGAAGCTCAGCGGGTTATGCACGCAAAACTGCCATCAGTTCTCTCTACCAGGAGTGGAGCAGTGGGACAGTGACGACTTCTTTTAAAATCTGCTTTAAAGTTTGTGGTACTGGGCTGATAGTCTGTTGAAATGGAATAGAACAGGGATAATCAACCGCGTCCCTCGAGAATCGGTGTGTCTGTGAGTTTTTGTTCAAACTCGCCTCCTTATTTTAAATTTGAGTCCTTATATTGGATTAGAAATGGTCCTTCAGGTGTAAATCAGATGTCAATTTAGAGTCAGCCTGTAGGCATCAAGACAAATGCTTAGAAATGAGACTACTGGAGAAACAAGACTTTGGACTGAACAAAGGACACAATGGGGTATATAACTTCAAACTAATTAACAAGGGTAATTAGCATTCCCATGCCAGTAAGGTAATTAAGAGCGGAATAATAGTCAAAAAGAGTTGCCTGGGCATGCCTTGATTAGGGTTTTCTGTCAGGGCCTAATGACGACCTATATTCAGAGCTAGCTTGTCAAGATCAGGTTTGGAGAATCTGTTGAGAATATTGTTCAACTTGACAAGGAGAAGCCCCCGATAGCGTTCACCATACTGAACGGCCCCATCCTGTCAATCATCCTGTCACATCATCCTCATGTGAGTCCAAGGCAATGTCTCCTTTTTGCTCATTACCAGTGTTTATTCCAAGTTTAAATCATGTGGGAGGCTAACAACGTACCTGTTTCTGCCTTATTGGATTCTGGTTCGGCGGGAAACTTCATTGACTGAACAATGGAAAATCAACTCTCAACAAACCCTGTCTATTTCTTCGCATTGCAAAAGCTATTAATATCCAACTTATAGGCTCCGGTCATGCCTTTCAGAAGACCATTTACATTTTATATTTTGGTTGTTTAGCACAGCGATTCTCAAGCTATGGGCCGCGGACCGGCGCCGGTCCGTCACAATGTTACTGCCGGTTCACAAAGCCCTGGGGTCTCGTATAAAACAGTGTGTAGAATTCAGTTGAAAATGTTGCGTACCAATGAAACACAGAAAGTGCATACGCACAAAAATATTCCGATTTATAAAACAGTGCGCACGTACATCCCGCGCTGGTTTTCCTTTGTAAATCACAATCTACTCGAAATTTAGCGTACGTGTGCGAGCATCTTGTCCCACCAAATTAAGGCCCATAATTGCCCATAAATGGTCACTGAAACGCCCCGAATTAATATTAAAATCGATACTGACTACATGACTGCAATGATGGCAAATCCCAACAGAAGGTTATTTGGCAATGATTTCAAATTCAACCAATGCCCTCCTTTTATAAGTTTCTTTATATAATTGTTCTTATATAAGCATAGGCCCTTCATCATAATAACAATAATAATAATAATAATAATAATAATGGTTATTGTAATAATAATTATAGTTCTTATAACAAAAACAATACTACTACTACTACTACTACAACTACTACTATTAATAATAATAATTATAACAACATCCATCTATTTATCTATCTATCTATCAGGGCATATGTGTGTTTGGGCCCCTACAGGGCCTTGTAACCCCAAAGTCTGACATGACTGGGCCTCAGGACAAAGAAGTTTGAGAAAGGTTGGCTTACCAGACACTTTTATCCAACCCGACTTACATTTCTAAACAGCATACAATTTCTGTATTCAGGGCTCGTTGGATCTGTTCCAGAATGGTAAGTCCCGCATGGCTATAGACATCATATCAGACCTCCTCTATTCCCAAAGATTCACCACCATTCTTGTCACAGTTGACCAAACCAAGGTTAGTCCCTATCCCCTATCGCTCCCTATCGCCCTTAACACTGCTGAAGACCCATCAGGTCTTCTGGAAAAATGGGTTACCAGAAGATATTGTCTCAGACATGGGCCCTTAGTCTATTACCCAGGGCAGCCATTTTCAAATTACTGTACGTTAATGTCAGTCTCTCATCAGGTTACCACCCACAGTTGAATGGACTGAACGCTTAAAACAAGAAAATAGCCTAGGTACCAACTGTAGCAACTCCCATCAAGACTGGAACTCTCTTACCAGTTGCTCCACCGGTCCCCCTTTCAATGTGTCCTAGAATTCCAGCGGCCTATGTTCCTGTGGTCTGGAACGCCGTCAGACATCCTGTTCGTTGACGAATGGCTTTGCAGCAATGACAATATCTGGTAGACAGCTCACATACGCCTTCAACAGGCCACATGCCGCTAAAATGGTCATCAGGACCGTCGCCCGCAGCTGGCTCCCTAATACCAACTTGGACAAAGGATGTTACTCTCCTCCTGGGACGTTAGGCGCTGGCTGCCCTCAAAAAGGTGGGGTCCTCGATGCATAGGTCCATTTTGTCATTAGAGAAGTTGGTCTAGTTTTCTACTGTCTGCAGTTACCCTCACATTTCAGGATATCCCCACCTTTCATGCCTCCCCCCTAAAGCTAGTAGTTTTGGGTCCCAGTCAGACCGTTGACCCATTTTTTATATTATATTTAAAGGTAACACCCTTCTCAGTAATTGTAAAAAAAAATTGGAGGTATGCTAATATTAAATACTTCATTTAAATACTTCATTAAATAGTTCATTATTACTCTGACAAAAGTATTTCAAGAATGCCAAATTAACTTTCTGGAGCTTGTAACCTGAAAGAATATAACCTGGAAAAATCTGGAATCCAGATAATCCAGAATAGAATTTAATTGAGGGTTTTTGGTTCATATTTTAATGATGTTTTACTTCCAGTATGTATCTGAATGTTTTTATATTGAATATTATTAATCTTAATTATTAATTATTAATCTTATAAATTAATATTAATCTAATTATTAATATTAATAAATAATTGTGTAGGAGTACTTCCTTTCATATTTTAAAAAACAGTTTTCTCCAACGCTACTTACTAGGAATGTTTTTTTAAAGATTTTTTTTTTCAATTCCGATAGTGAACCAAATGTTTTTTACGCTGTATCATTAGAGGAAATTCACTGATGGGAGTGCACACACATTCACATTCAGCCCATGAAATGAAAGAGGGAAAGACATTTTTCTGAACTGAAACTTAAATAAAAAAACTGAAATGTGCTTTGAGTTACATTGATCAGCTCTCTGTGAATATTCTCTAGAGGATTAAGACTACAGAAAGCCGACCATTGGTCGACCAGATTCTGAGTTTTGTGAAAGGTTGAACGGAATCATGAACCAGTGCTTATCTGACCTAACTCTTCTCATAGTAGAGCTTAAAAAGAAAATCATTTCCGAAACAGTTAACAAGATCAATGACAAGATCAAAGAAATTGAATAGAAGAGTAAGTGTGAAGGTTAGTGACAAGATCAAAGAAATTGAATAGAAGAGTAAGTGTGAAGATCTGTGACAAGATCAAATAAATTAAATAGAAGAGTAAGTGTGAAGATCAGTGACAACATGGAAGAGGACCCTCACTTACAAAACCAAATTTGAAGAAGTTAAAACTGAAAAAATTCAAAGACACAGTAGACTCAAGAAGACTCAAGAGGGGCAATCGGAGCAACAACTTCAGTATCTACCTATCACAGCGGCACATCTACTTCAGGGGAAGGGCCGGACAAGAATCTACCTATCGCAGCGGCACATCTACTTCAGGGGGAGGGCCTGAAAAGAATCTACCTATCGCAGCGGCACATCTACTTCAGGGGGAGGGCCGGACAAGAATCTACCTATCGCAGCGGCACATCGACTTCAGGGGGAGGGCCGGACAAGAATCTACCTATCGCAGCGGCACATCTACTTCAGGGGGAGGGCCGGACAAGAATCTACCTATTGCAGCGGCACATCTACTTCAGGGGGAGGGTCGGACAAGAATCTACCACACCGAACAGACAAGAAGAGGAAAAATGGCAAAAACAGCAGAGGAAAGGGAATGTCTCCAAAACGAAAGACCTAGTAATTCATTTATCAAGCAGAATTTTTAACACCTGGTGAGAAACAGATTCAGAATAAATAGTTGTTCAAATGTTCAATGTTCAAATTGTGAGGAAATATAAAATCAAAAAGTATCTTTAAAGAACTTTCTCAGCAAAGGGCAGAAAATTAATCTAAAATAACATTTAAAATCAAAGGGCTCATTTAACCCCACTGCTGCTAACTTATCTATTGAAACCTTTGCCTGGATGATACCGTCATAGATAAACTCTTGAAAGAATAGGCAAAGGAAGTGCTGGTAAGAAATAATTATTATTATAAGAACTCATATTCTTATCTAAAGATCAGAACTGATAAAGCAGGTTCAATTGTCATTCAGGACAGAGATAAATACTGACAGGAAATTAATCGACAGTTAAAAGGCACCATATTTTATAAAAAATTATATACAAGTTCTTTGGTTACCAAAAACTGAAAAATAATGTACATTTCAGCCTATAAAAAAGGCCTTTTTCAGGGAACAAGTAATGGGTTAACAACTTACAGCTGTTCTGCAGCAATGGAAGTAAATTAAGCCTTGAAAGTTGATGCTAACAATTCCTACAGGTGTCCTAACTTGTGTTGATTACTTACAAACCCTCTGTCTGTATAAAAGCAGTGTTGGAACAGACTGTGTTACTACACCCTCTTAAGCATTATTTGGACAGTATTGTGCTACAGGAAGTAGTATATTGCTCTCATAACGGTGTGAAAAAGGCAATTAACAAAGGAAGACAGACAGACCATTATAACCCTCAAAAGTGTAGGTCTTTCCTTTAGAGAAATTGCAAAGAAAGCCAAGGTGTCAGTGAGTAAAGTTTCCTAAACCATCAAAAGGAAACTGGAGGAAACTCTGACAGGAAGAGGTCTTGCAGACCCAAAGCCACAAAAGAGAGTCAACGGCTTGTGTGATCTGCGGCTCACAGGACAACAGCTTCAAGCACAGCTTACCACTGGTCGAAGTAAAGAAGTCTCAGTTTCAACTGTGAAGAGAAGACTTCGAGCTGCAGGTTTGACAGGTCGAGTGGCAGTAAGAAAGCCATTGCTAAGATGGCAGAATAAGAAAAAGAGTCTTGCCTGGTCCATGAAGCACCGCCAGTGGACGGACCAATGAATCAAAATCTTCAGTTCATCACGCAGGGTTTTTGTAAGCCGTGGAGTAGGCGAAAGGATGGTTCCTCGGTGTGTGACACCAACTGTCAAACATGGAGGAGGAAGCGTGATGGTCTGGGGCTCTTTTGCTGGATCCAGAGTCGGCGACTTGCACTCAGTGACCGGCACCCTGAACCAAAACTGCTACCAAAGCATTTTTTTTTAGGCATATATACCATTTCCCTCTAGTTTGTCAGGGGTTCATCCCCTGACAAACTAGATAAGCAAGATAATGACCCAAAACATACCTCCGGGCTCTGTCAGAACTACCTTAGAAGAAATAACAAGACGGTCGGCTTCAAATCATGGACTAGCCAGCACATTCTCCAGACTTAAACCCCATGGAGTTGGTTTGGGACGAACTGGACAGAAGGGTTAAAGCAAAGCAACCTACAAGTCCAACAATGTAGCAAGCCGCCGTGCTTGGTTCAGGAATAATCGGTAAACACACTTCCGGGTTCTCCGGCTTCTTGCCGGCTTTATTTTAAATCAAGAAAAATAAACAATAATCGCTCTTCAGGGCTCCTCCTCACGGGTTCACCCCAAACACAATAAACTAAAATAACAAACT
>JAOYSI010009765.1:0-10731 GCA_025775065.1 Hiodon alosoides
CACTCCTGCACGCTCGCTCGCACACCCGTGCACAAAAACAACTGCACCCAATGCACGAGCATTCATGGACATACACACGCTCGCTTCTACATGCACACATATAAACACGCACACTCGCTAGCACGCTCGGAAACAGATTTAAAATAAAAACACTCTTACACGTAAGTACATTACGCACACACTAATACAGAGGTCGCATATGCATACATACCCCGTACGAGCGCACGCACACACTCACTTATACACGCACACAAATAAGCAGAAACACTCACACATGCACAAATACACAACCCGAGTATAGAGAGTACTACCAAGAGATACCGAGTAATAAACAATACTGACTAATACACAGATATACTGAATAGTTAACAATACTGATTCATACACAGGGATACTGAATAGTAAACAATACTGATTAGTACTGAGGGATACCGAGTAATAAACAATACCGATTAATACACAGATATACCAGATAGTAAACACCACTGATTAGTACTGATGGATTCCGAGTAATAAACAATACCGATTAATACACAGATATACCAAATAGTAAACAATACTGATTAGTACTGAGGGATACCAAGTAATAAACAATACCGATTAATACACAGATATACTGAATAGTAAAAATACTGATTAGTACTGAGGGATACCGAGTAATAAACAATACCGATTAAGACAGATGGATACCAAGTATTACACAATACAGATTAACGAACTGAAAATCATACTTTTAACTGGCTAACTCCTCGAAAATGTTTGCCACTGTTTTGCTCAAAGTTCGTAAAAGAAACAGCTGCCTTTCAAGTCTTCGACAAATGATCCCAGGCAGGTTGAGAATCTCGGACTCGTCCCGCCATTTTAAGTGAGGAGTGGACAGAAGGGGAGCGTTAAGTGATATACGAGAAACCTCCATGGACCCCCAGTGTATATCCCAGGCATACCGGGAGTGGGTTTCTAGTGCCTCTTAAGAAGCTGGAGAAGAAGCTTGCTGCTTTTTGATTGTAACCAGAGCGTCCCGTTGAATAAAAATAATTCAACAGAAAGATATTGTGAAGATATTTAATGCGCTCGGGGGTGACAACAGCAATGCGAAATGACATAGACATAAAGGCGACGGCCTCTGCTGAACTTTGTCACGCGGGGTTAAGCGGGTCAATGTGTCCAACTGCCGATTCTCAAACCCTGTCAAACCCAATGCGCGCATCTTAAGCAGGCGTGCCACTGTTGGCGACGGAGACGTAAACATACAAGACGTGTCTGCATTGGTAAGAGCAACGCACACAACGCATAGACCCACACAAAGTGCTTGATCCTATTTTTTTTTTTAAAAGAAAGAAAAAAATCTTTATAAATAATTTATTGGCCCGAAACGAAACAGAAAAGATATGTAACAGCATGTTTAATTTACGCCTTAAAGGTAAGACGTTTTCTGACATGGCAACTGTGATATAAATATAGCAGGAGAAACTACGGTAATTTAGGGTTCAATGGAAGGCTACCGGAGAACTTCCTGCAGCACTGGGCTGGCGTCAGTACCATGAAGTCTTATCACTTATCACTTATCACTTATCACTTATCAGGGAACGTCACAAGCAGCCCTTTAGCAATTACCTGGCATTAAATAACCATTAAGTACCTTCCTCAGGACGCATGAAGCCTGCATATGAAACCTTTTCCACGGAGAGCTAAGGCTGCAGACGTCTGGCTGGACGCGGTCTTGATCCACGTGCAGGAAGCGCTCCGTACACGTTTTGCGCACGTTCGGAGGACGCTTGACAGTTCTGCCGCAGCGCCGTCCAGGAGAGGCAAGGTTTAGGAACCGTTCGAGTCAGGGCCGTAACGACCTCCATCCGAGTGGAGTCCAGGCATTCACAAAGCCCACAGGAGTGTAAAAAAAAAAAAAAACCTAAAGATGCACGCGTGCGCCAGGTCACGCAGACACGCACACGGGTGCACACGGAGAAAGCTGAAAACGACGCAGCCCCTCAGAGTGAAATTATCCCTCAGAAGATGCCTTTGCAGAAGGCCGAGAGTCCGTAAAAGCCTAACTGCGATAGCTTGCTGATTCATGGCCCTTTTTCCCTTCCAGAAACTGTCATTTCAGATGTGCTAAATCGTCTCGTGGCCAAAAAGAAAGAAAAAAAAAAAATCGTTTGAAGAGCAAATGACCCAAACGGTTCACCCGGGCAGGAATAGCACGTTTCATCAGAAAGGTGCTGCTGGATAATTCAGCGTTTAAGAAAGTGCTGGGAAATGGGTTTTAACTAAGCGAGTAAAAGCAAGCAGCGCCAGGCCCCGGAAACGCGCCGCTCCAAAGCTTTGCTTTGACACCCCCCTGCTCTGCTCCCTCTTCCAGCTCGGGCCCGGAGTCTCTTTGGCATGCCGTGCAACGCTCACGGCGCAGAGGTTCCGTGTGGTTTTCTAAAAAAAGTCCACGAAAGTTCGGACGCGTTTCGGAAAAGGGGCGGCAAGCCTTCTTGCAAGGTGCCATCAATCAATCAAATCTGATTTGCCGTGGCACTTTTTTTTTTTTTTTCCACGATTGAATTCTCGCAAAGCGCAGAACGGATCGCGTTTTCCGGAGGGAATCAAAAAAAAAAACAGAAGGAAAAACTGGATTTAAATTTTTTTATTTTTTTATCAGGAGCTTGGCGGTAAACGTTGCCCTTTCACAGCGGGCGGTATGAGTAACACCAGGCCGTGCCTTACATGGTGCAGCCCCCGCCCAGCAGACTTCCCTGGGGGCACTGAAGTGTACTTCACCCATGCACACCAGGTCCCTGCTTAGCCATAAAGGGATCCGGGGGGTCAATCCCTCTCAACCCCTTCTTCTCCATTTAACTAATTTAACCGCACAAAAGTAACAAATTTCATTTTATTAGAGCCAGACTGTTCGGTGGAATTGAATTAATAAAATCTAATTTTCTTCAAAGTGCTGAATGTGTAATTAAGGGGGGGGGGGTGGGCGTGAGGACGTGGGACATCCCTGAATCCCAGGCAATGCACGACGGGCTTTCTGGCGCGAGGGAGACGGGGGCGTGGTTTCCTTAACGGCGAACCCTGTAGCGTGACCAGGGGAGGGGTGGGGGACGCGGGCTGTCGGGGGGGGTAGCAGTGTACGCTCGGGAGTGCGGATTTCACCGGGATCACATTAATTTGACTGGTACAGATGAAGCAATATCTGGAGGCTACTGTAATTAGAGCAAATTCAATTTGACTGAAATACTTCATTATGTACCCGCCGACAACATGAGAGACGGATAGCCATATTTTCATTTTCATCTCCCTTCATTAATGGTTTCGGAATTAATTGAACGCCGTAGTGCGGTCTCATAGTACTTGGGGACTGGAGTCTGGAGTTAGCCCCTTCCCGCGCAGCTGCTGGCTAGCGCCAGTTTTTCCGTCACAGGGGAGGGCCAGGCGGGGTTTCACGCTAGCAGCGGCAGCCTGGAGTGTACCCGTCAACAAGGCAGTCACAGGGGAGGGCCAGGCGGGGTTTGAAATACATGTACGCCAGGATACTTTTGTATATTGTTTATGATATTTGAATGATTAAATAAATCTATAAATAAGACATTTATTTCAGGATGTTAAGGATTAAACGCACGCTCACCCCCCCCTTAAAACAGCCGAAAAAGTAACTTCTGGAAAACGTAAAGAAATGTAATTTTCATCCATCTATTTGCTCGACCTCCAATAAATGTATGCATGCATATGCTAATGACGGAAACCGAGATGGAAACAATATGTCCGGGGATTTTCCGACTGTTTACCCAGCTGATTGTTCGCGAGGTACAATCCGATACCGGATTGCCTCATTGCCTCACCTTTACCGCCTCGTTCGCGGAGAGCAGTCTTCCGCGGCTTCTACCCCTTCTTAGATCAGGTGATTTTTCCACCTTGGAAACGGCCTGTTTTGCCAGGATTCAACGTAGCTTGCCCCGCCCTCGCACGCAAGCGGCCAATAGGGCAGCCGTACACCGGCTTTTAACGTGCTACTTCTCTTTGTGAGGTGAAAACGTGTTCCACCAGGGGCCCAGGGGGGCTTAACGTGTAAGGCGAGAATTGGTGCGATTTACAGTTATGCTGACTTTTTACCGGAAAGTTCTTAAGTTCTTAAGAAATGGAGGCTGTAACCAGAGGGTCCCTCAGCGGTCCAGACCGGGCGCTCTCTGCCGCCTGTCCCCGAACGAAAGGTTAATTGAGAAGGCCGCTGCATATTAAGGCTTTCATTTCCAAGCCCGGAGTGCACATTAGACAAATTGCAAAAACAGTTCAATATCCCGCTCCGGAGAAATTGCTCAGCCCGTCTGACAGGGGAGCAGGTGAACGAGAGAGGCTTGGCACCTGGCTTCTGAAATCCTTCAAATTGCCTCGCATCGGGGCTAGCTTATGCAAAAAGTTATCTTTGATCTGAATAAAAAGCTGAAGGCTGTGGAAGTCTGTGCTTCGGAATGATTCTCGGGAACTTCAAAGACCCGATAATTAAATTTGCGGAGTGCCTAACAAAGAGACTGGCATAACAACAATAAACTGAGGTAACAGGAATGTAGCAAAAATGCAGGGGCTAGGGTGGCTAGGGTAAGTGTGTGTGTGTGTGTTTGTGTGTGTGTGGGGGGGGGGTTAGTGTGCAAAAGAGCCGCCGGGATCGTCGATTCGAGGTGGAGAAGTAGTCGGGGAAGAAGAGGAGAAGTTGCTCGAGAGGAAGGAACAGGTGCCTCAGGGAACTGCTTCTGTTCCACCGCTTTCCTCTCTCCCCCCCCCCCCCCGGGAAATACCTGGAGGCGCACTAGGCCGAAGGGCCAATCAGATACTGCGATGGGAAAGGAGGGTCCGGGGTGGGGAGGGCTCGGCGCCACCGTGCACACAGGCACTGGAGCGCCCCCAACTGGAGCATCCCGCGCGACGGTGCCTGCCCCCTCCGAAGGAGGAACAGAGGCCGGCCCCAGTTGGAAAGGTTCCCGGGACCCGGGGTCCACCCCCTACAGGGGCCCCCACCAGGATTCGGCTCACTGGACATCAGCTCCCCCTAAAAATAACCCTGCAATCCATCAACTTTCAAATATGATTGAGAGAGAGAGGTAATCAATAGGTGGGCCCTGTGGCTGCCAATGTCAGGGATTTTTCTCCCCCCCCTGTCAGAATTTATAAAAGAGGAGGTGTGAGGTCGGCAAAGTGCTTTTCTGAAACTGCTGAGTTGCTCGCAGCCGACTGAGTTTATTCATCTTATCAAATTACAGCCACCTCAATAACCCTCTGACTGGAAGGAGGAGGAGAGGAACAAGATTTCTCTCTGCTGCCCTCAGTTCCCCTTCCCCTCCTTCATGGCTTCCCCGTACAAATAGCAGACATGAGAGTGCTGGCGGCGGTGGGCGAAAGGGGGAAGGGGCGGTGTGATGTGGGGCGGATGGCTGCCTAGCGACCAGCAGATGTGGGCTGATGTTACCGGCCCTGGGTGCCGGCCAGGAGAGCTTCGCTTCCGCCCCGATGACTGCGGCGCCGTGGGTTTTCTGCCGGGAGAACCAGCTGGCCCTTCCGTGCAGGACGGGCCCGTCCCGGGTCACAGCACATGGGATGACAGCTTTGTTCCCCCTGGCACCAAGCTCGCCCCTCCCTCTGCCAACTCCCCACAAAAGGCAGACCCTGCTGCCTCTCTTCCCAGATGGAAAACACGCTTTGCTCGTGGCTTACCGCCTATCAACGCTCCAAGGTTCCTCCTTGCCGTCACTGTCTTGACCAAACCCTTAATAACAAATTATTATCGACTTTTGGCTTTTTTCAAGTTGTCGTATCGTTCAGCTACACATTATTTTGCGTCATTTCAACCTGTTTGCGATTGCAAATATAGCGAAATTTCTTCAGCGCTACGAACGATCTGAAGATACGAGAGGGAACTGGTACGACCATGTTACCAAACCAGAGCATTTCCACGGGTACCCCCCTCGTCGCCAACAACTTGCCCGACCACGGTAATTGTGTGTGACGCGTCGCCAGGAAGTGCCACCTCGAAAAAATGTCTGTCCTTCAACCCCTTTTTCCATTATGCACGCCTCCAAATTCTCTCCTCTCTCTCTCTCTCAGGCGCGTAGAACCGCGAACGATCGGCCTCAACAGCAATCGTCTTAATTTCTAATTATCCCTAATTAATCTATGCAAATGAGAGGTTAATCTAAACTTATTGAAACTGTTTCTGAGTCGCTTCTTCCTGGGAGAAGGTGTACAAATTAACATCAATATTTATCTTACTTTTATTATTTAATTTCCACCTTGTTCCCTTGTTGATTGCCACAATTAGCAGTAATTAAGAGACGCAGTTCAGTTTGTCGGAAGTAGCCCGTTGATTAGCGCTCATTGAAAGATGCCAAGGCCTCATCCTCACCACTGATTAAAGTAAAAGACACCCTCCTGAAGGCTAACACAAGCTGCGTGAAGGGTCTTTCAACTTCCTCTCAGAGCTCAAAGGACTTTATGGGTCTGTTTACCACGCTTGAAAGGTCTTTGGGTCTTTCTTTTTGTTTTAGTAATGACTTAGACTCCATAATCCAGGAAAAAGGGTACGGCTGCTTGTCTGTCCTTCCGCCTCGGTGTTGCGGAAAGACCAGAGACAGGCGCGGCCGCTGGATCGCTTTGCCAGTGCCGATCACGTACCCAGGCTTCCTGGAGAATTAACTAGGATCCAGGTCTAGGATTCCCGCTGACGGTTGTGAAGGCAGCGGTGTTTAAGGAAAAAAAACTGGGGCACGAGCGTGGGCGAATTCCCAAACAGCCAGGTGCTGGACAAAGCAGGGCAGACGGCCCCCACCCCAACCCCCAGCGCGTTTAAGAAAGCAGCACCTGACGAACGTGGAATATCATCTCCTGTCAACGCTTCAGACGCGCTGTGAGCACTAGGGTGTAAGGACAGCCAATCCCATCGCACAAACAGCCCTGAACCCTGGCCCGGATGCACCTCCTCCCGCTTTTTTGCACAGGACAAAGCTGCACTTGGTGAATAAGAGTGAGGCGGTGTTCGTTCATACGCACAGCAGGGCCTGCGGTCCCGTGACCAGCGCAGGGAACCCTGGGCGCCACAAAGCGGACCCGAGCCCTCTCGGATGGCCTACGCGTCTGGTTTTGGGAAGTTCCAGGCCTGCTCGGGAGCTGCAATATCGCAACAGTTGCCCTGGGGTTAGAGACGCGTGTTCGTGAGGGGGGGGGGGGGGTGGCGGAGCACTCGGATGGCCTACCTCAAACGCACCTTTAAAAAACTCGACTCAGAAACCCGAGGAATGCGCGGCGTGCAATAAAAAAGCCCAGAAAGGCGGGGAAACGCTAACTGAGTTCTGGAGCCCCGTTGCCTGGGAGCCCCGTCCAGACTCGCCACTTTAATTCTCCTGTTATTGTGGGGGGAAGTGGATTCCAGGCTCTCAAACGTTGCGGAAAGAGGGAAATATTACAGAGGCAATATCGCCAGCACCAGAAGGAATAAAAACAAAACAAACAAACAAACGTACAAACAAACAGACTAAAAAAGCCAGACCAAATTTCCCAGATATGCGCGGCGATTTTGAATGCATTTTACTTTTACTCAATATTTTACTGTACCTTATAAACACCCAAACAATAAAAATAAGAGGCTAAATCTCCATAACAATTGATCTAAAAAATCTTCAGTAAATGAAATTTCCTCAACGTTCAATAACTCAACCAAGGTTATCACATCAGCAATCTGAACACAGGGTTATTGGAAACGTTTAACAAAATTTAAAAACCTCACGATCAGTCATTGTTTTCCTGCGGTTCAACAATGCTACACACAAGCTCATTATAGCTAGGAAGGAAAAAAAATCTAAACATTTTATTACATCCATGATATCCTAATTTTATGCATAATCTGCTGCAGATTCCAAAACCGAGTCACCTGAGGAACTGAAGGATATCCAACATCCAACCAAAGTCAATGCTCCTGAAAAACAGCAATAATGTCCCAAGACAGACTGATCTCTGCACCTGCTGCATTAAAAATAAGTATATGTTAAGCTTCTCATCCGTTATTAGGTTATTAGGACACAGCTCTAATTGGAGGGGCAGTTTAAAAACCTAATAAGCAAATCTGAGAAAAACCTAGCCGTAAAAAGCTCTTAAGAAATGTCTCGCTAAGCCAGGGCCATCTTGAGCGAAGTCTGGTTCATGGAGTTCCAGAGCTGGTGATTTTTCATTCCGTGTAAACTTTTAAAAACAATTACGAACAATTACGAGGCCTTGAATTTCCATTTAATCTCGATTTGCAAACCCTCAACTTACCCAGCAACACTTTTGGGGGCTTTTTTAAAAAATTATTTTAAACTGATCACAGCAGGAAATACAATAACTGTTAAAATGCCTCAGACGAGGCAGCGCTGTTTACCCTTATTACATGCCGTTCTCCATTTTTATGTCCTTAAAAACTCCGCAGGTTCATTTCGCCAACCGTACACCAAAGCGGAAAATCAAATGAAATAGGTTTCAAAAGTCCCTAGCTGATTTAGCCAGCGCACATTTAAGGAAATCATTTTAGTTCAGCCAGCTGGGTCCCCCCATTTTAAACGAGTGTCGATGGCATTAACCACGGCGCTGGTGTAACCGGTGCACCGGCGTTAGCCCAAACCAAACCAAACCAAACCAAACCCAAATATCTTTTTTAAAAGTCTACATCGAAATTTCGAAAGCTGCAACACATTTTGAAGTTAAACCCGGCTCGGGTAAGCTGTAGGAACAACCTGCCTTTCGCTGATTTAACGCCAGTCTAATATTGGCCCATTGGCATTGTTTTATGCAGTGTCAATGTTTCAGCAGGTATGCGTGGGAGCTAAACGGCCCTGGCGTGATATACACCTGCAAGGGCATTAAAAATTAAGCAGTCCCCTGCACTAAATGCAGTTTATCATCCAGCTGCCCGGCCTCAGAGCAAGCTATGGTTAGGGAAAAGCAAGGGCATAAACAACCCTCCACTGAACGGACATGGTGCACGGGCCTGGCCCCTATCAAGCCACCGGTCGCTCTCCTGCGGCTTCATATCCGTAAATATCAGGATATGTCCTTCTGAATGAATTCCTGGCGAGATTAATTCTGTTATTAGAAGAAAAACAGAAATAAACTAAAGCTGGGTGAAGTTGCGTCAATGAATGAGAACATGCAGGGCGGCAACTGGGAATATAAGCTAGACAAAAACCACTTGCTTCGAGTTTTGTGACGTCGTAATGTGTATTTTTGCGTTAGCCCCCTTCCACAGTGACCACATCTGCAGTGAGATATGTGTGTGAACGGAGAGCGATTTCATTGGCGACGAGCCCTGTCAGCCATTTTGAAAAAGGGAAGTACACCAAAACAGCCAATAAGGACAAGTTTATGTGTGCGTATGTGTGCGTATGATTGGTGGGGAGGGGGGGAGGGGTCTACTGGTGACGCCAAAGCTGGAGGGTTTCCACGATGCTAAAAATGGGCCGCAGTCAAACTTTCGCTGATGGCCGGCAGTGGGGAGCGAACTCGCAAAAAACCTCCACATTAGGCGAAATCGTCCTCTGGAGCCTCTCCGGGAGGCGTCTGCGAGGGAAAACAAACAGACTAAATGAAGGACGCGCGGTGGCGTGACGCGGCTCCCAGCGCACGGATAGAGAGAGAGGACCGCAGGGCACATTCGGCCTCCTGCAAAGTTAAAAACCGCACTGAACCCCGGGAGCAGACGGGGAGCGGGTGTCTCACTGCCTCGGTGGTGGTGCCCTTCCCAGTTAGCTCTGACAGCTGAGTGATGCAGGTAAGGTAATTATACGGTGGAGTCATAAGCGGCCAAAAACCACCGATGAATAACCTTCACCAAAAAAAAAAAAAAAAAAAAAAAAATGCTGGAATTTTAATTCGGGAATATGCCTAAGAGCACTATAGGTTTATCTTGAGCAGACGAACTGACCCCCAGGTATGATCACGGTGCGAATTGGAAACAATAGTGCTATGCTAATTAAAACGCTATTTCCTTTTGTAACCTTTGAAAAGCAGCCTGTGTTTTTATGACCTTTAAATAACATACTATCAGAGACAGAAGAGTATAATGTGCCAAACCTGGCCAAGCCTCCACGTTTCTTTAATTTTTCCTCTCTCTCGAAAATGTACTTGAATTAGCGCTACGCACTTTGACACTTGTTGTGGGCGGGCCAGGCTCATAGCGAAGGCGAGAGTCTTCTGCCGGTGTCTTGTTTTTAGGCGGGGCAAGGAGGCGTTGTTCCACAGGCTTTTGCCGGGCTTGCTTGTGATGTAGGAAAGACTTGGGGTTGTGGGGCCGAGTGGAAGGGAGAGAGCGACGGAGAGAGAGTTGGAGACAGAGAGAGAGGACGATAGTATCACCGAAGGGTGATGGATTGGGGAGCTGTCTTTAAACCTTTAATTTATGGAAGAATTAAAGTGGCTGAGCAGATGGAGATAGATACAGTGGGACACAAGCTGTCTCGCACACACCGGCCCCCGTCGTAAATTACGTTGAGGAATGGAGAATTTATGAGGCACAAATATCTCACTACCAGCCTATCATTTCCTAAGCCCTGTCACTGTAATTCTTTTCCGAGCTGTCTAAACACACAGATAAAGAAGAGCGTCCAAGGCAGGAACCAACCAAAGACCACGTCGGGGGGATATGACGAAGGATGGAGGGTGAGAGAGAGAGAGAGAGAGAGAGAGAGAGAGAGAGAGAGAGAGAGAGAGAGAGAGAGAGAGAGAGAG
>JAOYSI010009769.1:0-10727 GCA_025775065.1 Hiodon alosoides
CCCCCCCCCCCCCCCCCCCCCCCCCCCCCCCCCCCCCCCCCGCCGCCCCCCCCCCCCCCCCCCCCCCCCCCCCCCCCGCCCCCCCCCCCCCCCCCCGTCCGGGGGTCCACTTGTCCCCTTAGAAGGAAGGGTAACTGCAAATCGTTCTAAGTGATCAACTTTATTCTATATTCTAACATTTCTAATGTTGATTATGTTTTAATACGAAGAATACTTAGAAAAATGCTTAACAGTAACTGCAAGAGTGCCTAGACCACGGAACAGTAGGCCTCTTGCACTTGATGTTTTTCTCGAAACTTGTAAGCCTGCAAGTAAGAGGAAGTGCCATGGCAAAGTCAAGGAACCACAAGCCTTGCTTTCTGCTAAAGTTCAAGACAAGATGTTGCTATGTTGTCTCAAAATGATTGATTCTACAGATATCATATAACCAATCAAGGGGGGTCCACCTGCAGATTAAATGTAACCAATCAATGTTTTAATTGAAATGATATGAGACCTGTTGTATTTTTTGTTGATTTTAGAACTCCTTTTGCTGGGGACAGACAAACGTTTTCTCTTGAGTTAAATAAATATCAGTTCTGTTGGAAATTGTCATCAGGTGGAACTTTACTTGTAGAATCTATGCCAAGGCGCATTGAAGCTGTTCTGGCTGCTCAAGGTAGCACAACCCCTTCCTGAGACACACTTAATGTTGGTTTTTCCTTTAATTTGTCTGTGGGTATTCATTCTTATTTGTCATCTGCCATCAACCACAATCAGAACCAGCCTGATTAAACTTTCTGTTTCAAGTCATTCATAATTTTGGAGAATACAGTCTCATGAAGTCTCTTGTGAGAGTAGCTGTCACATTTCCAAAAATGGTTCCCTCACTTTCTGAGGTACTAATAATGATTTTAATAAAATGTCATTAAATAAGAAGCAAGTTAGGACAAGTGGTATTTTATTTTTAAAATCACATGTCATCCTTTTTCCACCATGCCATCTATTGAGCAGCAACACAGTTTTACAAATTTTTAATTACTTGACAGCATGAACTTTGAAAGACACAGATGAGTATTTCCTGTAGGGGTGAGTTACACTCTTCATAATTTTTAGAACTGTCTATCTGACCAGGCTGATTAGGAAAGTTATTACGATCTTTTTTTTCACTCAGCAGATTTGGTATTTTGGTATTATCACTCAGCTGCCAACCATTTTTTTATTTTGAAGATGGAGTCTCTTTCAGTTCCTCTTTCAGGCCCTGGAACCATTCACTCACAGTATGAAATTTTGAGCTTTTTTAAAGATCCGTTTCTGCAAAAAACTACTCAGAAAACTGCTCAGAAGAGTCAGAGGAAGCAAATTTCTCAAACATTTTAAAATTAGCATTTCTTTTCACCATGCTTTTAATTCATTTTAAAATGAGTAGTTTTGACAAAGTTTAACATGCTTACTTTGAGCACATTGAGTTTACCTGTAATCCCCAAAACCACATCAAAGTCATGTTTATGTAGAGTCAGATGCAGTCTCTGTTTGACATTTCTCCTTTGCCTGAGGTTCATTCTGTTTTCAAGCTGACTCTTTACTATCTTACTCTTTCACGAATATAAGAGCTTGATGATCTGAGAGGCAGATACTATGAAACTTCCCATCTCTCCCCAGACCCTGCAGTTCTCCACTCTCTTTCTGAACTGAATCTGCCTCATTTCTAGCTTTGCCATGGCAACGGTGCTGAGTCCACACTACTCTGGTCCCTAGTGGAAGGCCACATTTATGAGACAGCCACCTGTGTGTAAACGAATGGGAATGTGAAACAGAGCCAAGAGTGCCTGTCACCTTTTAAAATAACTAGCCATACCTACCTAGTGACCCAGCCCTTGCCTTTTCTATTTTTCTTTCAATAAAATTAGTTAGCATTATGAGTTAATTGCTCTAGAAAATAAACTGGATTAAATTTAAAATATATCAGGACACCATTATATTTCTTTATACTTCCAGACTTTCAGCTGCAATATACTTCCCACTCTGACAGATATGTGACTAAAGTTGATATGGCAATGGCTCTTCTTGGTTCCTGTGGACACATTAAAGACTATGAACATTGATAGGAGAAATCAAGCGATCGTCAACCTGTTTGACTAAGCAGGCCCTCCTTTTCATTTGCCCTGCACCTCCCAACTTGGTTTCTGTTTTCCTTATAACCCTGTCACAAAGGTTTTGTTGTTGGGAGTTGCTGTTCTTGTTTTTGTGTACATGGTTTCATGTGTTAGTAAAGAGTATGTTCAGTTTGGCTAAGTTTCCTTGCTGTGCCTCGAGAGCCGTGTCTGGCTGGGACTCAGCCTGCGTGGGAGCTGCGCTTGGTTTCATCCCTACTCTGGTGCCCAGCACCTTGTGACAGGCGCACAGTGTTTGACTGATTTGTTCGTGACAGCTTTGTTGACTGGTTACAGATAATGATAAGAGAACCTAAGGTTCAACACGGTCCATTTCTATATGTAGCTTTAGCTGGCAAAGCTCTGAAGGCAGGAATACATTTTCAAACATCTCACAAAATATATGTAAAAATAAATAAGGCAAAGTAGTTGAGGTTGGAAAAAGTCCAAGTTATTTTATAAACGATTTCGGTTCTTTTGAAGAAAATTTCATCCGTTGAAGCTAATTCCTTTGACACCTTTTTGAATCTTTGTACACTCCTTCCTGAATACGTCCTGAAATTGTTATAGTAGTCAGCCTGCTGTTTGAAGTAGAGTCCAAAGTGCTTCCCACCCATACCTGCAGGTTGCCGGAGCCCACTGAGCCTGAGAACTGCATGAAAAACAGAAGGCCTGATATCCAATTATCTTCCCTTTCCTTTCCCCATAGAAAAATACATGAATTCCGGTGGCAGGTGGTGGTGCCAGCTACCCTGCAGGTGAGTTGAACTCTCTGGTAAGGCAGCAACTTTGGCAGCGCTGGCATCATCACACAGACAGTGATGAGTGAAAGCAGTGTAAACAGGGCAAGCAGCACAGCAGAAACCGGCACACATCCTTCCAGCACAGCGACCTGGTTCTCACCCTTACCCTCCTGCCCTGTCACATGAATACATTTTGAAAGCCATCTCATGTCCTGCTTAAATGAATTTTTCTGCTTCTGTTCTAATGCTGGTGATCGTATATTCTCTCAACAGTGCTTTTCACTTTATTCCGCGTGGCAGCTCCTTTAGCGGTTTGATGCACACGGAAAGAATTGGGATTGTTCGTCCGTTTTTAATGAAGTCAAGTCAATTTAATGTTTCTTAAGCTGAATTCTCAGTTCATATCATTACAGAGATATTTTAGCCTTGGTTCCAATCAAAGTTCCAATTACATTTAACAAACTCCATGTGTATATATTTGTGATTTGGTGACTACAGTTAAGTTTAGCAACTTAAATTGGCTGTGTAATTTAGCCAATTTAAGTAGCTGATTAAAATCTCTTTTAAGTCTCTTCAGTCTTGAAGAATTTATCAGGATAAATTTCAATTCTGAAAATCGTCCTGACAGGATAACCTACTTGGTTTACTTTCTAAGGAGAGACTAAACCAAGAAGTCAGCTGCCGACCAATTTCTGATTGATTTATTAAGATTTCAGTATAGAAAAAGTGTTCTTAGGCACGGAGGTCGGCCAAGTCAGTGAGAGAGGATCTCTCTATTGGGAGTGAAATTTCCCTCTTAATGTACATATAGAAAAAGACATATACTCTGTGTGTGTGTGTGCAAACTACATTTCCCTCTCAGGCACTAGGGAATGACAGCGCCCAGTGACAGAGAACCATTAGCCGGCCATAAACCACATTGTACCTTAAAAACAGAGAATAGACATTCCTCGCACTCCTCTGCCGTGGCCCTGGGCTAGAAAAGACCACATTCTTTCAGCGCTGAATTCTAATACCGAATTCTAAGATCACCACGTGAAAGGCCATGAATCACGACTCATGGTTTTTTAATTATCAGTACCAAGGATCCGATACAATAGTAATCTGTTTACCTGAAAAGCGACTATTTGAAGATTCTAGTTCCTAGTTGTATGATTGAAGACGCAAACCAAAGGGCTACTAGATGTGAATCCAGGTCCTTGGGTCCCAGGTCTGAACTTTGTTATACCCCAGAACAAAAGGATTTTCAGAGCTAGGAGACACAGGAAAAATTTTACTTGGTCAACAAATTGTTTGCATAATTCTTCAGATTATGATATGCACCTGCAAAGACGCAGGAGTCACAGGACCATTTGCTGCGATGAATTGTTTGCATATTTCTCCGGCCCATGCAAGGCAATGGTGATGAAGCAGTGGATCACTTTCTGGCTGGAGCCAGTAACAACGTTCCCAAAAAAAGATACTGAAGCTACGGGACAGCACTTTTCTTCAGAAGGAAATTAAATTCTTCCGTTTGTTCTTCTTTGCAAAGAACGTGGAGACGGAAACCTGAGGATGAATCCTCATTCCCATCCTGATAGCTGCAGCATTCGAGCCCTCCAGTATAACCCCACGCAAGGCTGCATCTGGGCAGGAATTATAATTATTTGTGTCTTAAAATAGCCTTCTGAAGATGTTATTCTGTGTGTGAGTTAAATTAAGAAGACACATGCTTTGTTAACCTGAATTATTTTGTTTCTTTTATAAACTGTTGTTGTAAAGTACATACAATCTGTTTGCTTCCCTTTTTAATAACGTAGTTTACTGGGTAAACATAAAGATAAGCAAATTTCAGCCTGCGTGTGTGAATACTTCTCCATCATGACGTACTAAAGGTAAATTACTTAAGCTCTTTGCTAGATAGCAGACTTTTCTTACTTCTATAGCACGCTTTAGATATTGTAAAAAGGTCTAAAAGAATGGTGTATGCGATCATGTGGAATTACTCTCTCTAGAGTGGCAGGTACCAACAATCAGTGATTGTTACTTTCACACCAGATCGGCATAAAAAGAAGCGAACCTTCAGGAAGAGCACGTTCAGAGAACTGGTTACACAGGAGTAGACAAGAATTACAAGAATCTGTCCTTCTACGAGCCAACTATTGTTTGTACTTTAAATAGGCTCTTCCTTAATGTTCGAAAAAGTCGGCAGGCTTGTTCTAGTTGGAGTCATTCTGCCTGTTCATAATGCACACTTCCTATAGTCGAGCTAGCTCCTCTGTGACCAAATCTACAGTCATTTTGTTTTGTATTGTGGAACTTTGCTCTTGTGGTTGTTGTTATTTTTAGTTTTTTACAGTGGGGTTTTGATATTGCTGTTGTCTGTCAGATGAATGTTAGACCCATGAATGCTGGCTGGTCTGAATACTTTTTATCTTTTCTTAGATTGTACTCATAGGTAATAAATTATTTTTGTATTTAACTTATTTGGGGCCTCAACGGGTCCTGCCTCAACCTCATAGCCCAAGGCCCTTTGAAAAGAACTATTTTTCACATGTGCTAAATGTTTTGTTTTTGATTTTTCACTTATTGTAAGTGAAATCAGGAAGAAATACTCCGATTGGGTTTCTCTTCGTCTTTATTAGGGTTACATTTCTCAGCAGTACATATTTTCACTAGTCTCATTTCAAAATTTAAGCAGGCCACCAGTATTTTAATGTGCATGTTAGCAATGATCAAAACACAGCTTAATGATCAATGAAACCCAATCCAAGTTATTAGTATTAGTTGATTATTGGCCAATTTATGAATGCAATGTTAACAATTCATACCTCAATCCTTGCTGAAATTTAGTGAAGTACTTCAGTTTGGGAGATTTTTTATTAATGGGGATCATTAATATTCTGGCAGATAGGGCCAATGTGTTACTTTCTACCCGCATACATGAATAACTTAATGTCTCTGTGGAGTGGCATGAATATTCAAGCCCTGCTTAACAGAGCCCTTTCTGGGATGCATTTGGGACCCCTACATTTTTAAATATATCTATATATTTATTTATTTTAAAAGGGGGAGATATTCAGTAGGGGAAAACTCAGAGCAGTAGGTCCGGTGAAGCCTCATGAGGATTTAAGTTGTTAATAGCTGACTTTGCCTCTCAGACACATTCAGCCTTTGTCCATTCACCCGAAAACTTCTATAAAGCGTGACTATGTGCTATTCAAGACTGTGGTGTGAGGTATTGTTGGATGAAGTAAGTTTTCAGTTTCCTCTAGAAAGCAATAGAAACTTTACTGTAGGCCTATAGGTGGTTAACGTGATGATGTTATATTTAACCTGTCCCCATCCTGCTTCTTTGTGTCTCAGGGAGAGCTGTGCTGAATGTCCTCATGGCTCTCCTGTGGTGGAGGATGTGTTCTTTGTTTCTCTGTTATAATGGTGCGCAACTGTGTGTGTTGCATATGGGTCCAAAAAAGTGATTTCATCTTAGGTATTTTAAGATCATATAAATATAAATATATATCACAGAGCGTGTGATCTATATATATATACATCAGCCACTATCTTGTTCATTTGATGTAGCAGGGAAGACTTTTTGGACATGTAAGTCCCCTAGCTTAATCGTTTAACAACCCTCCATGCCTGAACTACTTATATATAAGGGAACATACTAGTGTATTATGTTGTTTCCCTGATGTTTTCAAAATGTTTCTAAGTTTGGTCATAATTGAACAAAAGTCCTACTTGCAGAAGATGCCATTATGCAGTTGAGAGTCCTTGTTACTTTAGTTCCGCAAATTTAAACTAAGTGCTACAAACTAGTCAATTGGAAGTTTAAGAGAAAATACAGTGGGTTATTTAAGTATAAGGAATTCCATACTTACAATTACAGGGATGCAAAATGTGCCTATGAAATCTGATACATGGGGTGTATCAGGGTTAAAACACTGCATCTTTGGAATGACTAAATATGAAAACTTACCGGTTTCATACTCTGAATGAGATGAAAACAGCACAAAACATATCAAGTGAAATAAAACGGCTCATACTCAAAACAAAGACCAACGTGACATTAGTAAGGCATTTGCTCTGCAGATGATGATTATAATGTTGATTTGAAAGGTCCATAGCAAACATTACACCGCAAGCACCAAGGGATGGCTTAGCTTAACATTATTAATGTGAGAATAAAAAGCAGCTGCAGAGTGCAGACCAGACAGCTGTCAGAAACTATGACTCTCAGGAGGCCATCCCAGGCTGCACTGCCTATCTCACAATAGCAACTATAGCATCTTGTTTTTATTTTATTTTATTTTATTTGTGATAAGATGGAATGGAAATAGAACCAAGGTTGTAGAATTAAATTTGTTGTGGTTTAGCATTATAAACATTTGGATAGCAAAAATGATTTAAAAAAAAAAATAGTAATAATAATAATTTAATCCTAAGGGAACGGTTTATTGATACTGTAGGATTATTTTCTCTTAATTATTTTTATTTTTAGCCCACTTTTATATAGGGTTGAAGAGGAACAGAATACCTGTAACTGTGATACCTATCTGAATTATAAAAATTGAATAATGGTTCCTGACATCAGATGTGTAATCGGATTACCGATGCTTGAAAAAAAATAAATGTTTCATTATATTTTCAGTATATTTAGGATAAAAGTAAATACAAATGTGAGGGATTTTCAATAATGGTCTTGCTAGAAACTAAAGGATCTGTTGGGGTAAT
Organism: Hiodon alosoides; assembly: GCA_025775065.1. Classification (NCBI taxonomy): domain Eukaryota; kingdom Metazoa; phylum Chordata; class Actinopteri; order Hiodontiformes; family Hiodontidae; genus Hiodon; species Hiodon alosoides. Next base: position 7,592 of record JAOYSI010009769.1, read on the forward strand.
GTGGCACACGTTCATCTGAGGAGGGGCATGGCAACCTGCACAAAGTAATTGCCAGCCTGTTTAAACAATGTATTTTATCTCTGTAGATGCCTAGAGCAATGTGAAAAAGTAACCAGAGCAATGTGAAAAAGTAACCAGAGCAATGTGAAAAAGTAACCGGAGCAATGTGAAAAAGTAACCGGAGCAATGTGAAAAAGTAACCAGAGCAATGTGAAAAAGTAACCGGAGCAATGTGAAAAAGTAACCAGAGCAATGTGAAAAAGTAACCGGAGCAAAAACGCTGGCAGGTCCATGGAGAGAGAGCAACAACAGGGCAGTCCAAGCAAGCACATTTATGTTTAAGTTTGGTTTTGTTGGAACTTCTTTTCCCTCTTGCAGGATGTTCATTTGTTGTGTTTTTATTTTAGTTAGTTCTTTTTGAGGCTTGATCCTTAACAGCTTTGGTTTTCTTTGACTTTATATTTGAATTATATTTCTTAATAAACAGCGGTTCCCAAGATGTGATTGATGTCATCCATGATACACCCTGATACACCCCTGTGTGATCACTCTTAAGCCATGCAAGGTGTGCCACAGCCTAAAGAGTAAAAAAAACAGTAAAGAGTTTTACTTTGCAACATTTTATTGTAGGCATGTACACAACCTATAGTCCTTCGCTTGAGATACTATTGTGACATTTGTCCATTGTAATTAAATGGTGATTGATTTGAAAATCTCTATACTGGATTCAAATTAGATGAAAATATACAGTAGACTCTTCACATTCACAGATTTAACATTCATGGTTTCGAGTATTCGTGAGTTATGCAAAAGATTCATGACATGTAGCAATTTAAAATTTTAGAAGTGAGAAGTGTGCAGAAGTGAGTCAATTTACTAGGGAGTAAGACTAGCTTCGGCATCTGAACGCAGCATCGTTGTTTTTTACTTTTTGGCACATATGCATTAACTAGTGATAAAACGTTGTTTCTTTGGCCACGTAAGAGATAAACCAACATACAACGTTCAGTTGTGGTAAGACCTTGCTCAATCAAAAGTTAAAATAAGGCAGAATCTGCTTACACTCCGTAGACCAGCAACCCCAGCTGTGTTAGATGTCAATTCACTCCGCCGGGGATGCCAGTCGTTAGCTAAGGTAAGTCGCTCTCCTGGGTTCCTTTATTGGATTAGGGAGATGCACCTGAAACAAATCACATCAAATACTATCAATCCTCCCCCCATAGTCCATTCCCTACACCATAACGCAGTCTCTCGCCCACAGGATTCTACCTATCCACCCACAACAATAAGGGCTGGGACCAAATCACCAAATTACCTTTTCATAGTTCTGCATTCAATTACTTAACTCAAATAACTGACATTAATTAAGCTAGTATTCATTCTTAGCCAGTAAGGGAGCATGCATGCACATTTAGGTTTGTCAAATCCACTAATCAAGATACAAAATAGGAATACAAACTGTGTTTTGCTTGCTAACGATGCCGGCAATTCATTTACATCAGCAAGTTATATTTTCAAAACTAAAGCCATAGCTATTGATTGTTGAAAATGTTCGCCAGCTAGATGCACAAATCAAAAATGAAAACTGGGTTTTGTGAGATATTGCTAATTAGGTTTCTAGCATAGAAGAGAAGCTATGGTAACAAGGCAGAAAATATAGCTAACATTAGCTAACTGTTGGCTAACTAAGTGCCTTCTTTAATGCCTTGAAGGGGCTGAGAGGGCCAATGATGAGGTTTAAGGAGAGACATATTTCTTTATGTTGCGTTATATTTTAGCTGTCATTTTGGTTCATTCAGCAAGGTGAAACTTATCTGATACATTTTATATTATATTCTAACATAAATAAAACTGCATTTTCCTCTGGAGATTATAGTGAAGCATTTAGCTGACTTTTAATAAGCTGTAGTGTATAATAAAGACAGTATGTTTTAATGGTTATGCCACCAATATTAGTCCTCTGCATGGAAAATTTGTATTGAATGTAACTTACGTGGTTTAAAAATCGACTGACAGCTCTTGAGTTTTTAGTATTTAGGGATATTTGAAGTGCTGGATCCATATTATTTAATATACAGTTTACCATTGCGACTCTACCGGCCAGAATCTGCAATTTAGTTTGAATATGTATTAGTGGAAATTTGAGGCTAGGAAGGATAAGCCTCCTTCATTTCCAGAGTTCAGGTGTTTGTTCATTTCGATACAGGGCTCAAGTGTAAAACAACCACTTTTCCGAATGGAAAGTGCTTTGATGTCAGCACAAGCGGAGTACACACTAACTTGGTACCCATGGATACGGAAAAACCAGAAAACCAGTCCTGAGTGCCCTGAACATTCCATTATTTTACTATAGTTTTATTTTATTGCATTTCTACCCCTTCCAAGTTACAAGTTTATAACTACTTAAACTACACGGTTGATCTTTTTAAACTGCAATCTTCAGATCAATAATTATGCTTTACTGTTTAAATCCCTACCTAAAATAGTTTGCAATGATTGTATACCATCATTCCAAATACGCTAATATAGTCTTACTCAATCAGACTGCTTCCATTATTTGTGACAAGATTAGAGGAGGTCTAGGGAAGAGATTGATGTAAGAGGCCATAGACAAGGCCATAGACAAAACCCCATCCAGAAAATAATCTAAACATCCAATAAATCATAACACCAAGTTCATGTGTAGTTCAAGTTTTGGGTAATTCTTGATAGGCCCAGCCTTCCTTCAGTCTCCACTTAAAGCAGAAACTCCAGAACCCAGCACTTGCTCCAGGTCCAAGTATAGGTCACTGTGACTACTAACAGAGACACTTCCCCTTTCCTCTTAACTCACCTACTGCTGAAATGAGTTTACCGACACACTAGCTCAGGCTAGTGTCTTGTGAGCAGTCTCACCCACATGTTCCCCAGCCGTCATGTCACGGGCAGCTGTCTAAGCTCTGGATAATGCCTCATTAAGCAAAATGAGGGGGCAGTCATTGTGACAGGGCCCCTGTTTTCTGGATAGATGCTCTCTCTCTAATTGGATAATATCCAAAACCCTGAGACTGTGGAAGGTGTGCACAGCTCAGTACACTGTCTTCTCCTTGGGGGGGGGACTGGGGGTGGGGGAATCTAAGACATGTCAGTCAGAAGA
>JAOYSI010009770.1:0-41685 GCA_025775065.1 Hiodon alosoides
TATTGTTTTATCTCCTCCACAACAGCAATTTAATAGAAAAATCTTTTTCATATATATATATATATATATATATATATATATATATATATATATATGGCTTTGGGGCATGTTATAGGAATCAATTAACTTCTACCGTCCACATAGCACTGTTTGAATTAATAATTTACTTCTTCACCGTTACCTCCTTTAATAACCTAAGGAATCAGGTGTCCTTCAGAAGTTCTGACACATTCCTGTGAGCAGACAGACATTAATTCTGGATTCAGTTTTTTCTTTTTTAAACTGCATTTTAAAAGCTGTGAATAAATACAAGTATAGAGTTTGTGTTGTAAATATTTATGAATCTTTGGTTCGTCTCAAATCCTACAAGCAGAGATCTGTAGTTCCTTCACACTACAATATATCAAGGATATGATCAATTTCGGAATCCAGTTTCTCTGCTCTTTATTTTACATTTGACCAGCCCAAGCCCCTTCTGATGAGAGAAATCTTGTAAATTGTACATAATTAAATGTTTAGGTATTCTGGTACTGTACTAATAGGCAGCTAGAGAGACTATATAACTAGCAATCTCGATCAGTCTAACGCCACTCTCTGGAACTTCACTGTGTACAGTTTGAAGGTTGGGCGATGGGCCCCGATTTGTCTCATAAAAGCAGGATGCTTTGAACATTAACCATGTTCAACAGGCAGGACCCTACCACTTTTCTCCTTTTAATGAGTACACCCACTCAAATCAAGCACCATAAAACATGTCTCTCTTGAACTGCTGAAATGCACCAGAAAGGAATGAAAAGGATACAGTAAGCCAACCGGTGTACAGAATGTCATGTAGGGAACACACCCTGTCCACGGTTTTCGTTGAAGCGGGGGCAAAGGGCTTCACGTTTGAATCCACAGCTGTAGTATTCCACTTAGTTGAATGAGTACTAATAATTCCCCCTGAGTAAGGGACACTTGTGCTCCAAAAGCAGCATTCAACATTTTCTATTTAGGGACAGGTATGACATCCTTTACACGCATACAAATAGGCCACCATTTAAGTAAGTCATTCAGCAAACCAGCTCACCAGGAAAAGATTCTGCATTTTCATAAAGTCCTTCACATTAAGCCTGCTCTCGAGCCGCTCCTCCTCCTTACTGGCGCCCGTGGGTTCCATTCCGTTCAGAAGCGCAGGGCCTCTGCAGTGCAGAACACCACCACCCACTTTCTAGGTGTAGCCCTGTGAAAGCTACCCATCAAACAGCAAATCAGAATTCAGAAAGCTTTTGGCAAAACCATTCCTTTAATCTCAGTGTAATCAGTGGAACCACCGTAACTTTAGTTTTGGCGCATTTTGCAACCGTTTTCAGTGACAATGGAGTTGTCGCAAACTAAAGTTTTGAGCTTTTCCATCATAGAGAAAAAATGTCCTTATAACAAAGCATCAAGGTCCAGCTTGGATTCTTAACGACGTTCGATTCGCAGGCAAACTGTCATCACGGACAAGAGAGAAGTTACTAAACCAAGTAAGCAACATAAGTAACCAAGTAAGTAACACAAAAGGCTGACCAAACAGGTTTGGGGAAAAAAAAAATTGCCACACATTGCAGTGCATACACAACAAAGAATTTGAAACCACTTAATTTTTTTTAAATAAGAGGCTTTTGGTGGTGCTATTTGAGTTTTTAGTTAAGAACATTTATTGAAGTACAGAAAAAAAATAAAATGAAGTAATATAAAATGTGTTCCCTACCTAGCAGCATGGAAAAGGTTTTTTCACTCCAAGAAAGTCCTTCGGGTTGCTGGGAATACGTAGTTTTTTTTTCTGCAAGATTAGGCATTAGCTGTTTTAAGTTTAAAGACTCCTGCGTTGTACGTGGAGTGCAACAGCAGAAGCAGCAACAGTAACAACGGGGCACATAAACTCTTTTCTTTTCCGACCCCCTCCCTCTCAATGCCTTGGATGCGTTTCCTGGCAACCGGGGCCGTGAAAGCCTCGTGTTTGCGCTCGCGCTCGTAGGCCGCTCCTCTATTTACAGACCGGGCGCTGGAGACGCAGTAATATTGGCCCCAAAACCACCCCTCACCAGGCTTCAACCCACAAAACCTGCCCACCACCCACAACTCATCTTCAACCTCAGGGAGAGAAGGGGAGCTCGGGTTGAGCTCAATCTTATCAGGCATATATTGTGTGTGTGTGTGTGTGTGTGTGTGTGTGTGTGTGTGCGCGCGCCCGCATGCATTACTCCCCAACAATGCTGAACAGTGTTGAACAATTCCCTTCAATCAGAGGACCACCTGATCCATATTTAAACACTTAAATAAATATATACAATACACTATTTACATTTGGCAGATAGATTTATTTTTTAAATACAAAAACCATCATAGAGTAAATTTAAAAGATTAAAGTATTAAAAGTAAGGCCAAGGGAGAATTTTTTTTTACCCCCTAACACGCAAGACTTTCATCAGACGCTATTACAGGGCAGTGGAATGAGTCTGATTTACACATGTTTTAGCATGCAATAACGTGTCAAGTAAATCGCGTTTGTGCAGAATATTACTTCCACGGAAATTGTTCATGACTGCAAATTTGGATCTAATCTTTGCAAATTTGGACCGGGGGAAAAAAAGGTTGCATCCGCTTGGATTACAAGGTGAAGTGGGAAAAGGCATAAGTACTTTTTAAAGCCAGCAATGCTTTCATTAAAATAAACAAATCAAACCTCCGAGACATACAAACGAACCACAGAGTCAGGAAAAACAAACCTTCATTGACATGTGCAAAATAACCACTTTAACAGTTTTAATATATGTAAACTATTTATTAGAACATTTGCAACCAATATCTGTTAAATACACAACTTGCATTTTCTTATTCTTTAAGTTAGAACGTCGGAACCAGAATACCAATATTTACACTTCATATAAGGAATGTTATATGACAACTTTTTAAGGCGCAAAATTGTTTGGCTTTTTTTTGGGTAGAACAATAGCACAGTAATGGTAAGGAACTGAAGCAAGAATCTACACGTTTGAGCTTGTGATTAAAAGACTACATGGAAAGCAATACAAAAGCTGAAATGCCCCATCTCAAGTTTGTCCTCCTTTAAAGCAAAACATAAATTATACAGTCGGAGAAGAAATAATAATAATAATATTAAAGAAGAAGGAAAAAAAAAACATTTTACACAAGTCATTCTATCCCTCATTATCTGAAATAAAACCACACCTCTAAGAAATGGAAGCTCCTAGGCAACAGTTTTGAAGGTCTGCAGTATCAAGTTGGTTTGGTGAATGAGTCTGTTGGCGCTGACAAAGACGTTTATCGCCCTGTGACCGTGAAGACAAAAGCAGAAATGTTTATAGAACAACTTATGGTTCCCCCCCCCAACAGTTTGAAACTAGCGATGTGTGCCAGAAAATGACTGACCTCAATACAAATCGTGAAAAAGCAGCAGGTTAGCTAGCGCTTAATTGTGTACTCAATATTATGCTGTGTTCAAAAGCCCCGTTGGAAATAGTCGTTTCAAATATCATATGAAATGAACAATTTTTTTAACAGTCAGTCAACAGAGGAAGTGTCCGCTTTGCTAAAATAATCTGTCTATAAGAAGCCCATAACATTCTATTTGTTAAAATGTCAAGAATATTGTTAAACATCAATTTACATGTTGTACCAGCCAACCAATCCAATATTATCGCATAAAGACAAAGTTTTAAGTTTAAAGCAAAAATCCGGTTGAAGACACTTAACTCCACTGGACCAACAGACTGTTGCAGTCCTGAATAAATACAACCACTGTTTAATAGAGACATGCTTTACTAAAATGACTAAATAAACATGCGACTGCCCGTTCTGGGGAAGTAAGGAACAGAACAGTACACAGGTGTTAATATATTCAAGGGTGAACTAGCCATACGAGGTACTATGACATGTTAAAATTAAAAAGGCCATTCTTACTTTCCATCTTTGAAGTAAGTTTTCAGTGTATCGCTGAAGCTTTTGGAGTACTTCACAAACTCCTTCTTTTGGTGTTCAAGCGCCTAGAAACACAAAATTACCAGAGAGAAAGAAAGAAAGAAAAAAGAAAAAAAAAAAACATGGCATTTGAGTGGAAATTTAAAATGCATGTTGTGGACAAAACAAGCATGAAAATCCTAAGAAAATCCTCCTAATTAAAGATTAGCTCATACAAAGGAGAGGTGTGGCCTTAACATCCCAGCATGCATAGGGTCACGTTTAAAATGCAGGCCAGTCCTGATGGCCTCGATTATGGCTAGGGTGGCTGAGAGGGGAACTCGGTGACTGAAAGAGAAACAGCTGCTGGGACGGATTTAACGAGTGCCTGGGTGCCCCGAGACAGCGGAGTTTCCGCGGGCGACGGGGCGTATCGCGGCAGCGGCTTGGAAAACTGAGGGAGGAAATCATCAGCAATGGGCAGAGGAGCGTTCTACGCAATTGTGACGCTCGTGCATTCATTCATTTATTCATTCGGAGGGCAAGACATTCCTGTTAACCGCAAAACTATTGCACGGGGGGAGAATCGCCGGTTTAATCAAGAACGGTCCAGTGAGAACTCTGCAGAGCAGGACACCAAATTCGGATTATACAGCCCAAAACGCTCATCACATTAGAGTTTCCTTTTTCTTTTGTTTTTTTCTTGAAGCTTCATGTAAAATTGGCAAAATATCTATGGCACTCACCCTGCGATTCTGATACTGATATTTCTTGAAAACATTGTTTACAGTATCCAGCAACTCCTTTATTGCACTGGCAATGTCTCTGTGGACACAAATCAAGTGCATTAGCATTAAACAGTGAGCATTCCTTCCACCATATTAACATCTTCAAAATGTTACACTTTCACAGAAAACCTCAACCTCAACCTTCTCGAAATCTCTTACTAAATGTGTTACCCGCTGCCGTGGTTCAACTAATAAAATTCAAATTTATTAATGGCTAAAAGAACTGACAAAGTAAGCAAAATGCATTTCATACTGGCTGGAGAATGCGAGACAGAATTGAGTTGCGCGCGTGTTGTGCACGTAAATGAGAATAATTCAGTAACGCGAGCCCTTTTTGAGCGTTTGAGAACGGGACTCCGGGGCGGCATAGCCTTCAGCGTGCACAATTTGCATGTACGTGTGCGTGCGTGCGTGCGTACGTGAGAAACCAACTTGATTGTCTGCAGGAAGCGCACTCGGTCGTTGATCTCATCTGGAATCTTGCTCAGGATTTGTTTCAGTGCCCGGGCCTTCTCGTTTAGGTCCTGAAACTCCTGTTCTGGTCTGTCAATCATGTACTCTGCACGTGACGCCCACAGGAGAGAAAAGCCTGTCAGTCAGCATTGGAAAAGATTTTTTTTATTTTTTTAAGTTATTTTACAGCAGGTGCAGGGGAGAAACTAGATACCTGCTTAAAAATTGTATAATCATTATAGCATGGGGGTTTTTTTTGCACTGGATATTTTGTTTAATAGTGACTACCATCACCATTATCCAAAACTTCCGCCACTGATAATTTTATATCTCAAATGGACCTTTTTTCCGATTTTGGGAGAGTCCATCACTCAACAAATTGATTGGTCCTGTACACATCCAGTATACAGCATGATGATACGTCTCCAATTGGCATTAACAATCAACAAATAACATCCAGCGTATTGAGAGCAATATTAAGATGGCTACTACTAGATTTCAACGGCTTTCAGTTTTTGTTGCTGATGGTCAGGTTGTGGTAAAATTCCATCTAAGATTTCTTTACCAAATTCGCTATACATTATCCGATTAAAATTACTAGTTTTATTTCCGTCAAAACCGTCAGACAACTTAAATAAAAAATAAAAAACAAACAAATTTACTCTACCAATTTCCTATCAACTGTGAAAAGCTACTGATGCACATTAAATGCCTTTGTGGGCTCCAGAATCACAGCAGAGAGATAAAGCCTGCTTTAAGGTAGAATAGCATGTTGGGATTACAGTAAAATCTGGAATAAAAACCTGGTTATCGTGCAAACCAACTGTCAGAAGTCATACTCGCCGCTTCCGTTTAAGGACTGAAAACGGGACGCTTAAAAGGAAAAACAGCAGTTGCTCTGGTTATTTGTGGTGAAACAGCACCATCTATAAGCAAGAGTGTTTCCAAATATTGGCTTGGGTGTTTAAACGCACGTTTAAAGGACGTGAAAACTATGTAAATCAGCATCAGAAACGCCATAAAATAAAGAGGATACAGAAATGTCTTAGAAACACAAATGTTTCAATATGCTTGCAATTTGATTCCAAAAATAGGAATTTTAACCCATATAAGATGCAAGGCAAAAAAGCATTCCTCTATCGCAATCCACAGTTTAATTGTAGAAATGACAACATAAATTAGAAGACAATCCTTACAGGTATACAGAACACTGTATAAACCTGCTGGGGTAAAACACTCGCTGCAGGGAAGGCCAAACGTTTGGGACCAGAGAAGCCATTTGGACCACCAACTCGGTGAAATCTAAGTGCCCGGATTTTTTCCTGGTCGACAAAGGAAAAATTTGCAGACTGAAGTGAAAATGTGTATCTGCGCTGCTTGTATGTCAATCTGGGTAAGAGCAGGATTTAGGAGCAGATCCAAAAAATGAGGTTCAGAATGACAAGACTTGAAACCTGATCATTCCCTGAAAACAAACTTTATAAGTAACTTTACCAGATAAATGTGCTGAAATATCAAGCTGTAAGGCATGCAATTAATCTGAATCACATACACTGTGTTCCCCACAGAATACAAAATAGTTACTGTACTATACAATGATGCAATTTATTACTGGAATCTATTCAGGACTTTGATGAAAAACTACTGTGCCTTGTTGGCAACGTTCACCAACGACAGTTGAACTTCTTTATAGCTAGCAAGCAGGTCAACTGTCCATACACAGGCTGCGGTCTCTGCGGTGCTTGTTAAACTAGCTAGCCAAACAACGGGGAAAGTGGGGAAAATACACAGATGGCTACAATTCATAATGACAATCCACTTCTAACACACTTGTTTAAATTAAGAACATCATGTCTTGAGCAGATGGACTTTAGTTGATAGTTTAAGTACACCCTGACATGAATTAGAACAATCTGATCAGGACGTTCAACAATAAACCACCCCCCCCGCCCCGAGGGTCAAAATGTGTGTGCATAATAAAAAGTAAAACACGTTCATCTCATTAAGCAAGGTATACCTGTACTGGACTGATATGGAAGACCTCAAACCCTCACCTACCCTCAACATCATTAGCAGCCATGCGCAGCAGGGACTCCGTGAAGTTCACCTCCACGTTTTTCTTTTCCAAGATCTTCAAGATGATGTCCTGAGTGAGCCCCGGGTTCTCCTTCTCCGCCTAGCCAGAGAGAAGCAATAAAGCACAAACCGCCCTCGGGACTGCAGAGGAGGCCTGGTGCCTCATGATCAGAACAGACGTGGACACTTTCGACCCATAGCTGGGGCTCTGAGCCCCATCTGGTTCAGAGGTGTCTTCCCTACCTTTATAAAGGCCGCCCGCAACGTCTGCGCAGCCGACAGATTCACCCTCTCAAGCTGCAAATAAACAGACCAAAAGAAAGGAATCTTGTTAGAACATCATAGAAACATGGACCCAGAGAGTATTATTGAATCCAAAGTCTTTGACCTGATGTAAAAACCACAAAACAATCCAGAGTGTCCATCACTTCTTTGGTACTCAACCCACCACTGTTGTCCCTATAAAAAGTAATTTGGTCTCATCACCCATGCGTTAGCAAATCTGAAATCGTCCTCAAAGCACCAACCTCAAAAACCCCAGCAAGCCCCTGCAAGGATCGCTCTAGCTTATTACAGATAACACTGATTCAGTTACCATGTCCTCCATGATTATCCTTTTAAACATACGATTCTGCCCATTCAAAGCAAACCATGCTAATGCAACTCAACTCCCATTTTGGTCCTGCTTGTCTCCTTTTCACTAGCTAGCTATTCTAGCATAAGATCAGCCCTGGGTGCCAGCATTCCCGAAGAGGCTACGGACACAGCCACTCCCCGTCTTCAATCTGTAATCTGGTCATGTAGTCTTGCAGTACCTTAACTCTTGGACAACATAAATCAACACAGATCATTCACTGCTCTGGTGCCTCAGTGGTGGAATGCCCTACCTGAAAGTTTAACAACTGCCGAGCCACAACAACGCTCCAGAGAAAACTTCAAATCCACCTTTTTTAGGCTGCGGCTGGGCACACTGGTCTCGCTAATCCGGGGGCCCCTATGCTTTCGTCCAATCCATAATTCCTTCCTGACGAGCTGTGAATCGCTTTTTGTGTCCATCAGTGATGTGCCAATGAACCCTTAATGGCACTATGGAAGAGCATAACCAGCTATGCCATTCACCATTATACTGCTGCAGACGACGTAGCTTGAGCTTGAAAATCAGTCCAGCTACTCAAGTCCTTGCGAAGACCTTAATAGTCAACCACCCATTTGTTATTAATTAATACGCAAGGAGACAAAGTTTTCAGACGAGAGACGGCCATTCAGCTTGCGGGTTTGTCTTGTCGCACTCATATTAGGCTAAGCAGTTAGCCACTGCCACCTTACTGCCATTTCTGACCAATGTGTAAAAGTATTATGAAGTTTAAAAAAAAAAAAAAAAATATATATATTTATACATTTTTTAATAAAACCTCACACAGACACAACCTTGGAATGCAGCTACTGCATTCCAAGGTTGGGGGGGGAGACTGAGAAAACGTAATGTTACTGTGACATTTTCAATGTAAAGTACTTCATCGGGGCGAAAATGAAACGAAACAAAAAAAATAATAATCTATTGATCCATCACCAGCAGCATGCGCTTGAACGAACATATATTTCTACATATACGTGGAAATATCATGGCAGATTGACAAAGCAAGACACACCGCGGAAAGAAAAGGAATAGGGAGCGTAATGCAAGAGACCTGGTGCCAAGAAATGAAAATATATAGGAATGGACCGACGTCTACCACTTACAATTACTGAATACTAAACCCCCATAGTTTTACTCCTGAACAGAAAACTGAAGACTCTATATTGTGTATTTGATAGTGCAAAGTACTGCTCTAAACTTACTTTTTACAGCACTGTTATCAAGCTTGTTTTCATTGCAATCGCTCTTAAACAGCAATAACTTTGTTTTATTTGTATGAATCCACTTTACAGCACTGTATTAGTATACTAGTTTTATTAGCATTAGTTTATGATGCATAATACAATTTCCCAGAACTTCCGATTTGCAATATTTTTTAAAGTCACAGCTTTAAAAGCAGTCCTTTTCCGGGTTCGAGTGAGTCAGATGCCAAGCTGACTGTATCACCTAGCTTTGATTGGCAGCATACCCAGAGATAATTTTTGGGAAACAAACATTTGGCAAATTAAAAAAATAAAATAAAAATTTGGCACGCCCTTGGGAGAAATATTGCACTGTAGACATTGATACGTTACCAGACAGCTCCCATTTTCTTACTGTTAGTTTAAAAAACAAAACGTTCTCAGTTGTACTCATAATTACAGCATTTTTTGTTTTTTATCCCCAATATTTGTATAAGGAAAAAATTATCGAAATTAACGGATTGTCGGATGAATCAAAAAAAAAAAACAGTTGTATTAATGTTGAATATTAAAATATTCGCTCAAGATAACTATACCGTTTTCTACCGTTTCCATCAGAAGTATGTTGCCATGTTAATAAATTTAAATTTTTTTTGTTTGTTTTTTCAAGCGCATGAAGGGGTCTCACAGAATAGTATCAGCTTATGATCAATATAAGGCAATGCCAGGATTATTTCAACAGCATGCCAATCTAACACATACCTATATGGTTATAAAGCCACTACCTTTGTGTTTAATCATTATCATAATTAGCTTTAGGTGAAAGAGCGACTTTTTAACTCAAATAGCTAATCAATCACTTCTTCCACTGCAATTCAAGAAAATCGCTGCTTAATTCTAAACATTTGAAAATCACTAAATTGAATTCTAATGATCCGTCAATCCTAAATCCAGATATAAGGGTAGTGCACGTTATTTTACCTCGTTAAAAACAGGGTACATGACAGCGTAGAGTGTCATGGAAACCATCGAGGTTGTCTCAGCTTCATTCTTCATCTCTTCCATTGTCATCCTCGTCTGAAGGTCCAAGTTTGGTTGAAAGTGTGTCACTGCGACAGAATATGCTTCATCCACAGTGAGTCTGCTCAGAAGAGCCAAACCAATCCCTAAAGAGGAAGACAATTCCACATTCTGTTTGTTAGCACAAACTGACCAAAGGATATATTCTTAACATTTAGGTTTTGTCCCCCAGTAACACAATAAGAGTCAAAATGAGTGCATGTGCCAAAAAAAAAAAATATTTCCGCAGTTTCTGATCCTGGAGTTAAACATGATCTCAAACGGCAATAGGTTGAAATGTTGTAAGTTCTTTTAATTAAAAAAAAAAGTCATCACATTACAACATAAGTAAATAAAATAAAAAAAAACCTCAGGCTCTTGAAATAGGTTAAATCCCAGTGTTTATCTACTGCTGTTTTCTGGTCCCGATTGCCCAACAAGGCAATACTACAGGATGTAACCCATTTTACAGGCAGAAGGCTTTGCTGTTGCAAAGTTAACTATTAGCTTTTATCACAAAACAGACGTGAAAATATATCCGGGTCAAAGAAACGTTTTTTTATTAAAGCTGAATATCTATGCATACTAAATAGTGTATGTACTTAAGTCGCGACCTACATTTTAAAAGTATCCACATGATTCAGTCACTACTATGGGTCATAAACTGGACAGTGAAGGATGACCACAATGCTTTATTAAAACTTGTATTTCGTTAATCAAGAAAACAAGCATGTAGATCCTATTTATGTCATACAACATAGTTGTAATTACAATTTACCGGTAGTCTTTCAATTAGAACCAGTCAGTCTCAGTTCACCAGACTTCTAGTCGTTACAGACTCGTACTTTATGCACTTTGGTTTAGGCCGAAATGTGGGTGCTTTTTTAGTGTGTTTTCTTAAGTGAAAAGGAACTCAAAATAATTGATACTAGACAGCACGGGACAATTTAGAAATAACGCGTGTTTATAAAATCCTTATTGAGCTGGGCGACTCATTTGATACAGCACAGGAAAAAAAAAGACTTGCTTGCTACTATTTTTAATCCGTATTACCCCGAGGCCATAGCCTTCGTAACTATATGGCAAACGCAGCTAACATGTAGCTAGTTTGATGACAACTACCCGGTCACACCCTAACGAATGTATCAATCTTTGTCATGTTTAGAAAAGGAAAAAGGGAACAGTTCCGCACCGACGAAAACTACAAACACTGTAACATTATAAAGACCATTAATAGGCCGAACTCAGGGCCTGATCTTATGCCCAATAACCTGAAATATTATCATTAATAACTCATTATCGCGAATAACATATTAAATATGAACAAATATATACAATAAGCCTATATATACATATATTAGCTAGAAGATTAACGCTAGCTAGCCAATAACAACATAGCTAGCAAGCTAAGTGGCTAATCAAAGTTCGTTTAACAAACAGATTTGTTAAGGTGATCAAAACCAGCAATCAATCTAGTCCCGTATGTTAATTAGTAACCCGAGTCAATCAAAACTCTCAATTCTATACATACCCTTTTTTCGGCAATCAGTATACACGTAAAACTGAGTTTTAATCTTCTTTCTAAAGACGGAAGTTTTCTGTACGAACAGGAGCGGCGGGAGGCGAGGTCTGCTGCGCAAAATCCAATCAGATGGCAGAACAAACAATATCCGGAACCTCCCCACCCAAGAAATTGTAGTCTTTTTTATTTCTTACCCAGAAGGTAGTAATGATGTCAGAAATACAAGTCCCAGAAGTATGCTGAAATTGGCTAGTGTTATAGCTTCTGAAGTAATTGGCACCATGCTTATCCAATGGCTATCATCCAGTGGTTATTCTAAAATTGAAATTGTTTCTAGTAATCCAGCAATTTCAATTCTTACTAAAATCATAGCATATTTTTGACATCAACTTAGAAGCCCGGGTTCATAAAGTTGTTTAAAAGTAAATCCATACAGTATGGGTTTAATAGGTGCGTTGGTAAAGAACCAATAGGGGTGCAGATAGGCAGGTTCTGCAAATAAATGATTTAGCTGTGTTGAACCTGCCGCGGTGTTGTAGACGGTAAGGTTTTGCCACTCGACAACAGTATCCTTCCCGACGACACTTGGTAAGGACAATTTTCAGTATTTTGAAACAATGTGGCAATTGCTTTTACCGTTTCAGAAATGGCTTGTGAATAAGAACGTAATGAGTGCTAATGTATTAATATGATCCCATTAATATTGTTAGCTATTTTTATTCATAGTTTTAAATGGTACCTTGCTAAGTTATTTACTCTCATAACTAAGGGCTTGCTACTATGTGGAAAAAACATGCATATTCAGTTAGCAGTCTTGGATCAAACTAAAATAGATTTTTTTTAAATAAACTGTAATTGTGAATTATTTTAATCATATGTAAGAACCAGAATGCTTCTGGTGAGAATAATGTGAATACATGTTGTTGTATTATTAAGACAATCATTTCGTTTTGAAGCAATTGAAAATTAGAATATGATGTAAAGTCTAATAAATGATACGGCATCAGTCGTATAGCTTGTGTGAAGTTCCCTCAGATCCTATTAATATGGGCTAGTAGGGCGGAACACCTCTGAGAAAGACGCACCTACTCTGAATACCGAGGACAACGGGACAATTTGGACAATTTGAAATCCGAATCTTATATTAAATGTGTATCGTGATGTTTCCGGACGACCAGTGTGTTTTAGAGTATATGTGATGACGACTAATGTCGAAACAAAGTAAGAACAAATCAAATGATGCATAAAAAATATGATGAGAATTC
The DNA here is from genome assembly GCA_025775065.1 of Hiodon alosoides. NCBI lineage: Eukaryota > Metazoa > Chordata > Actinopteri > Hiodontiformes > Hiodontidae > Hiodon > Hiodon alosoides. Next base: position 12,927 of record JAOYSI010009770.1, read on the forward strand.
TCTGACCGAAAATAACTAATTAGGTAAGATGGAAGTTGCATAAAATTGTTTGTGCAATTTACATTTTTATCTCACCAATTCTTATATATTGGTGTCGTTTATGCGGTTCTGGTTAAAATACTGTCAGTGGTTGGCTCGATTTTAATTATGTGTACAGATTACTGCATCGATTGCACTTCAGCGATTAAATGCCTGCAATTCCTTCAGACATGCATCTAAGGATATCACATGTTCACCTCTGGATGAGAGAACCGCCAGCGAATAAAGCGGGGATGCAATATAGCGTTTTTATCTCATTAAACTAGATGAAAGTCAAATATTTTTATAATTAAAACATCCAGAAATAAAGTTATTGTTTAAAGTGCAGTATTGTAGCTGGCTCCCCTATCACCACCCATATGCCACATGTTGACAGATAAGCTGGTGTCACGGTTAGGCAGAAGTCTGGGGAGAAAGAGAACTGGGATATAAAATGATGTCGCTTTGAATTGACATCCCATGTAAGGTGTGCAAGGAACATGCTGCGATGAGCTTAACACCTTCCATACACCAGTGGATGGTTGTATTTAAAGCACTCTCTGCTCAGAATGGCTGAATAGACCCTTTCTCTGTTGTGCTGTTAGCAAGGATTAATAACGTGTTGACCCGCTGTCTATTGCCGACAGTTTCCTGGGATTCCTGAAGGAGTTTGTGTGACTCTTGTTTAAATTTACAACACTGAGGAATGTGTTCAGTGAATTAGATATGGCTTCTCCTCCAAAATTATATTGCGTTAGCAGCAGTGCCATTTTTTTACAAGTCAAATGCTTATGAAATGCAATACGCTGTTTTATACCACAACGTGCCATAATTTTACATGATAAATTAATGTAACGGTTTACTTGTATCAACTTTGTGTAAAAATGAAATGGGTATTTTTCTACACAAACAAGATCTACATTTGGGTAGCTAACATCGTTCAGTAATTACTCAGTATGGAGGGACATAGTTGCTTGGGGAGCAGAAAGTAGGAGTGATTTATTGTGGGTTTTTTTTAATTACTACTGACCTTTGGAATTTAATCCTCCTTTTTCTAGCACATCAATAATAAAAAATAAATAATTAAAACATGCTGGTCACCCCGTAGACATTGTTGAGTTTTCGGCAGTTGGTTAACAGTGTTCATTACATGGCTGGTGTTGAAGTTGCGTTGCGACCTTCCAGACACCACCAGTTGGGAGTTGAGGAATATAATGCGCCTGGTATATTATCCATCCTGAATGCACTTTTATTCCTAGGGGAGAATCCAGCTGAAGACATCCAAGGTGACGACCTCCATAAACAAATTTTGCAAAGCCGGTCACGACTGATTGCCATTCAATTTAGTACAGAACCCAAAGGACACAATCGGTTAAGCGGTTTAAAGATTCATGCACACCACGTCATAGTGAAACGTCACTGAGCACATTCAAAGGAAGAAGGCGGGAATCCTTTTCATTTTTGCAGTTTCAAATTGACTTGGAAGGGTGAAAGCTGTTCTGGGTTTGTCCTGTCAGCGCAAAACCTGCCTGTTCTTTCCATTGCATTGACATACAGCCAGCGCCTACGTGAGTGTTTTTTCTGAGTTTTTTTTTTTCTTTTCTTTTCTCAAGTCTCCCTAAATATGCTGAATTCTCTCATTGTATGAATTTAAAAATTGCATGAGCTATTTTGCACCTTGCTATTTTGAGATGGCAGACGGATGGTCATCGTTTAATATTATCTTTGATTGTTTGACACAATGAATTAATTAGTACGATAATCATGCATTGGTTCTTTAATTTGAGCTTTCTTTCTGAGATGCACACGTTTGCATTTGTGTAAGTTAAATGAAATTTGGAAACTGGCACAAAGCTTGTATTGTAAACTATGGCACGGGCTTCTGTACCTCGATTGAATGTTAAGAAATGTAATTCTGCAATGTTTGTGATAAGCCTGGAGAAGCCTCACTGTGAGCAAGATGATCTGCAGGAGTTATTTCGAACACATGAGTACAGGGTAGAAGAAGCCCGTTCTGTACTCCTGTACAGTACTCCCTGTACTCATGAGTGTTTCGAAATAACTCCTAACTCTGTCTGGTCAGCAAAAAATACAAACTTTTGAGAGATGTTGGTTGTTTTTCTGATCCACTGGGATCAGTGGCGTTCTCTTTCTTTTGAGTGAATACATTTGGCACACTTTGGTAGTATTATTACAATATCTTGGAACTCCTCGACTGGAGAGCATCAAACAATATGGACATTAGATTGTTTAATTCAGCTCCTAGTGCCGGTCAGCGGAGGATGGGCTCCCCCATCTCAAGGTTTCTTCCTGCAAGCCTAGGGAGTTTTTCCTTGCTACTGTTGCCACTGGCATGCTTTTTGGGGGTCAGGCCTGGGACATATTGTATTTATCTGTACGTAAAGCGTCTTTGTGACATGGAAACGTGAAAAATGCTTTATAAAAATGGATTGATTGATTGATTGATAGTATGGTGTGGCTTCAGTGGAGGGGGGTTAGGAGCAGCCTAGAGCCTCACTGTCTCTCTGGGCTTCCAGAATTTAAAAAAATAATAATTAAAACCGTTCAGTAGAGGCCTCACGTGCCTTGATCTGAAGGAGACAAATGGTAAATCCCATTAACATTCTAGGATAGACCGTCCTAACGGTCTACCCCACTATCGCGTGCTGTACTGTCACCTCACTCCTGGGTGGCTCCCTGCTACCCGAAACTAATTAAAGATCTTGAAGATTGGGATTTTCCTTTGATTGCAGACCTAGAGAATCGTGCACGTGTGTTAAATTGTCTGGCTAATGGGAACGGAGGAGGTGGACTGGTGAGGTTGTCACTGGAGCCGTGACTGTGACTAACGATCTAGCCCTGGATGCGCTAAAGCGGGGCTCTCTGTTGATGTTCGAGATGGTGGCCTTCTGAAAATAATTGGTTACCACTGATGGTGATTTCGCCGCTTGTAAAGTACGGGGTGCTGGAACAGTGGCGGCACACCGGGCAATTTGAATGGATAAAATCCTGTTCTTAAAAGTCTGGCGTATTTTATAGCTCTTAAGCCAGCTCTAAAATGGGCCATTCCTTGTCTAGCACACTGCTATTACCTTGCTGTAGAATATGCTTGTTTAAGTTGGAAAGCTTTTTTTAAATTTTTTTATAAACCGTTCCAAGGAAGTATGGATTCTGTTTTTGATGAATAGAGGTTCCTACGTCGGGACGTAACATTAGTGAGTAAATGTACCGTGAATCTTACCGCTCTAAATTTGGCCTGCCGCTTGAAGTCCAATTCCCCCCCAATTAAGTTACTGGAGTGTGCTAGCAACAACCTTTTGTGCACTCCACACTCTTCTAAAATAACTTACTCTGCAGAGTTAGCGAAGTGCTGTTTGAAGGGAGTGACAAGGGTTCTGCAAGACTGACAGAACTGGAGCAAGTGCTTTAAATGGAGGGAATCAAAAGGAGAAAAACACTGGGTATATTCCAAAGCTTCTTCTAGTTGGCACGCCCAAAGTGAACTTTTTATTTTTTTAAATTTTTGCCAGTTCTGCTGCAGCAAAGTTTTAATCCGGCAGAGTTTTAGCCTTGTGTCGGGGGCAGAATCCGCACTGCGGACGCTGTGTAAAATCAACAAGGCTTGGCGTTGCTGCGGAAACACAAGGGAGGAGATTAGGGAGAAAGGGGCGAGAAGGAGGTGATTCAACATCATCTCGCCGATTCTTTCACCGTTCCGAAACCTGCCAGGGATGTCATTTCGCGGACGAAGAGCCATGTTTGTTTTTGTGTTTTTTTTTTTTGTTTGTTTGCTTCGTAACTGTAAATTATCTGGAAATTGCAGAGGGTGTGGGACATATTTAATCTCTCCCTCTCTCCTGTCCCTGTGCTTGAACCTGAGAGTAAACATTGATTCGGCGAAAACGGAATAGTTGGCAATAGTTGATTTTTCTCTCTCGTTGTTTACTGAGATTTGGATTTATGTAGCGATCATCGGCTGGCTTTGCCTTGGCATCCCAGTTAAATATCAGAGGGCTGAAGTCTAGAAAGGTCAGATGGGTTTCTTGTTTTCAGGTGCTCTCTCCCTCTGCCTCGCCTCCCCCTGTGTTCACAACCAGCCGTCTGTTTTCTATTTGGAGCAGAGCCACCAACAAGGGCTAGAATTACACAACGGGGCCCTGCATACACACGTGAGCAAGCGCGCCACCAAACCGGCCCCCCTCGACGCAAACGCAGAAGCCTTTTGAAAGGGTTCTGGAACCGAAAAACGTGTTCCGGGGTGGGAAAACGTTCTGTGCCAGGATCAGGCTGTGTCTTGGCAAGCAGTACCGCCACTGCTAAATGAAAGACGGCGCTGAACAGCGCTTTGGATCGTTGTTAAATGATGATTCAGGTGTAGTGTCACCGGCGGGAGCGCATTACCTGAGCACGAGATGCATTGGCCCTGGCTGAAATCACGTACAAACAAAGCAGCTGGGCACGGATTTCAATAGTGGCCGACACAACGAGTACATTGATAGGGGGGCTACCAGTCCACCTCCTTCCCTCTCTCACTAACCCGCTCTCATTCTCTCTTTCTGCCGTTTGTCCCATGATGTATCTTTCTGCGTGACTTCGAACACACGAAGCATATGGTTTTATTTGTGCGGAAACGGTGTTGCTAGGCAACGGCAGAGGCAAAGGGATGTGTTGCTGTAGTGAAATGGGCAGCAGTGTTGATGCAGCAGCAGCAGTTGGGAGGTGGAGAAAATCCCAAGCCAAGATCTGAACGTTTGCATTTAGAGAGGGTGCAGGGTTGCTTATCAAACATTTATTGCATGCCAGCTGTGTTGGAGTCGAAATGCAGAGACGGCTGTGCAGTTTTTAAACTAGTCATTGAAGTACTGTTTCAGGCATGAATGGTATCTTTCTATAAATTAAACTCTGCAAAAACGGTGCCTTGATCTGCACCAAGCTTACGACATTTCTGATGTTTCTGTGCTGATGAGCCTTTGAGAAGGTAATGGCATTTCTGACCGTCCCTCTCTCCTCTCTGCAGCTCTCCGAGTCCAGTGCTGCAATGATCCCTCTCCGAGTCCTAATGCTACTCCTGCTGCAGGTCCCATGTTGGGTGGCAGGTATCCCAGAGGACACCACAGCAGAGTTCTCAGTGCGGCTGTACCATCAGCTGCAGTCCGCAGGGGGGGAGGAGAACATAATATTCTCTCCCCTTAGCGTGGCTATCGCCCTGGGCATGGTGGAGCTCGGAGCACGCGGTTCGACCCTAAAAGAGATCAGACAGGCTGTGGGCTACAGCCACTTAAAAACGGGTAGGGCGTGCAGAGTGACGTTCTCATCTGCTTCCTTGATGTAGGGTGAAGTGGGCGAGGTCAAAACTGCATTGATCCATACATGCCTGTGGACACTTCTATGCAATCACTCTCTGTTATTGCTGTTCTCATCATCTATTATGATCATTATCTCATCATGATGATGAGAGCACACCATTCCGTTGAAAAACACTTGAGTGTAAATCAAAATCATCTACTGGCAATGCTGACCGGATTTAGCATCCAGTCACTCACCCACACATTAATCGTCTGCCTCCCGCTCCCTTATCTGTATCCATTTCTATCCTATGGAAAAGCATGTTTTTGGTGTAAATATTTTAGACGCCTACTGGTGGTCTCAGATTTCCAATATTATTTTAGTATTCACTTCCATTGGTCATTAATTAGCAAACTAGCCAATAGTATGTCCCCTAATTGGAAAAATAATTTAATTGTTTTAACATCTGTAACTTTCTACTTTGACGCTACCCTGTATTTAGTTTGCTAGTCTCAGGTGTCCACCAATCATTGAGTCAGTCTACTCAATTTTCCATCCATTACTATGCTGGAAACATACCCATGGGTTCATTATTCATCTGTCCAAATGCCTAGGTGTTTGTTCATTTGTCTGCCTACCTTTCAATCCACCCAGTCATCCATCTCCCTTTCTCTATCTGTAGATGTCTATCACAAGTCTTCCATATACTCAATTTTGGTCCTGCCGTCCCCACGTTCTGCTGTAGGTGACGAGTTCTCGCTGTTGAAAAACCTGACGCAGGGCCTGTCGACCGACGAAAACCAGTACGTGGTCAAGCTTGCCAATTCACTCTTCCTTCAGACCGGCATGCACTTCAATCCGGACTTCCTGCAGTTCGTGGAGAAGTACTTCAAGGCAGAGATCGAGACCGTGGACTTCAGCGAGTCGACAGCGGTGTCACAGCGCATCAACGCCTGGGTGGAGAACCACACTGACGGTGAGTTGTGAAGGGGCCCAAACCGTAAGTCAGGATCTCCATTCTGACTGTATGCATTGTTCTGCTATTTTCATTCAACCCCCCACTGCATTATTAAAGTTCTGGATCACTGGATATAGTGTACTGCTTGTGCATTGTTAGGAAATCTGGCCCTCCTCGAATGACCTGAAGTCACTGACATGAGTGACTGAACACTGAAACTCCAAGCCAAAATCGTCTTTTTGGGAGGAAAGTGTTAAAATCGTTTAGAGCCCAATACAAATTGGTATCACATGCAAAATGGTAGTAGGACTGCTATGAGGATCAAATCTCTGCTCGCAGGCAAAATCCGAGACCTGCTGTCAGCGGACGACTTCAGTAGCATGACCAGACTGACCCTGGTTAACGCTGTCTACTTCCGGGGGAACTGGAAGAACCAGTTTCGACCCGAGAACACCCGGACCTTCTCCTTCAGCAAAGATGATGGCAGTGAGGTTCAGACCCTCATGATGTACCAACAGGGAGATTTCTACTACGGTGAGCATCTGCATGTGGACGTCGGTATAGACTTGGGTTTAGATGTTTGGGCGGGGCACGTTTCAGGGTCACAACCGCGCAGGTCACTCTCCTACTCGACTTCCATGTTGTGCATAAGCCCAACATGGTAGTCGGTGAAAAACACCGTCTTCTTGGTGGTACATTTTAACTTCTCTACAACTGAATTTCCAAATGAATCAGAGCTCTTTGAAATAATATAAGGTATTGTGATATATGGTAGACCTTTTTGTAGTAATAGGCCTAATTACTAAATGCCTCAGATTTTATCTTCCTTTATTACATGGACATCATAACTGAGAGACATATCAGTCATCATACTACAAAATTAGTCACACAAACAAAAGAAAAGTAATGAATATACTTATGTTGACTGTTAAAAGGGTCGGCTTAAACTAGTAATCTAGATATAGGTGCCCAATCAGACTGCCCTATTTTCTCTTCTTTAAGAAGCAACACGTTTGTAATATGACAAACTGCTTTTTTTGATACATAGCAGAGGACACTTTTAAGTTGTTGTTAGCTGTCCAGTTACACACCGGTTATAGGGCAACCACCTGTCCCGCAAATTGCTGGACAATCCGTCATTGGGAGTGTTTGTCCCGCATCCCCCAATAACAAGTAAGGTGTATGTCACAAGGCATTCAGTGAGGACCATTCCAGCCCAGATTTCTCCTGTAAGTAATTTCTCAAAGTTAACTTAAGGAAATGGAAGCGATGAGACGGTTTAAAAAGAACATGTCCGACTACTTATGATTCTGAAATTATCATATTTGATGAAGCAGCCTCGCTGGACTGTTTTCTTAAGTAATCCTTCCTTTTCAACATTTATTGCTGCTTTTAAGGTGCTGAAAGTAATCTCACCCTGTCAGACGTGCACACATGTACCCACGCGCACATGCCATATAAATCCTAAGATGTGATTTATGTGGTATGTTCACAACTGTCCAGTGCTGATTAGTATTAGCACTGCTGCCATGGCAACACAGTCTGTCTGCAAAGCGATTCAATGGACAAGTCTGAGGTTTGGTTTCATGGAGTTCATTTTCCAGAGACGAGTAATAAACTGCAGCTGGGTGGTAGGTTAGGCCCAGAGTGACAACCCAAGTAACAGAAATTTTCTCACAATGTATTACTTGAACTCCATCTTCGTAAAGATACTTGTGTCCAATATAAATTTAAAGATTTGTGAGAATTACTAGCCTTGGCTCATGTACACACTGCCTGTAAATATTTAATGTAAATGAATTTTATATTTGTAGTTATATACTGTGCTTTGGTTGTCCTTGCTGTCAAAACTTTCTTTTAAGGTTTTATTTGTTTATTTATTTTTCTGCAATGGCGGAAATGTTTTATTTATTACTAGGCTTATGAATGTATGGGCATGGGCTTCCGATCATAACCTTTGAGTGCATAAATTCCCCCGCCGCCAATTTGACTCCAGTCTGTCCCATCAGGTGAGTTCAGCGATGGTTCTACAGAAGCAGGAGGCGTGTACCAGGTGCTGGAGATGCCCTATGAGGGCGAAGATATGAGCATGATGATCGTTCTGCCAAGACAGGAAGTTCCCCTTGCGGCTCTAGAACCTATCATTAAGGCCCAGCTCTTTGAGGACTGGGCCAGCAATGTCAAGAAGCAGAAAGTGGAGGTGTATTTGCCTAGGTGAGACCCAACATGTCTCTCTCTGACTGCTTCCTACTGAACTGACGTAGTTGGTAGCGCTGTTCTGTAGCTCCAGCGGAACACAATGTTATGTAAGTTTCTGTTGTGTCATTTCGCAGATTTAAACTGGAGCAGAAGATTGATTTAAGGGAAACCCTACAGAATCTGGGCATTACAAACATTTTTACCAAAGATGCAGATCTCTCTGCCATGACAGGTGAGCATTTTTCTTTACTTTTTTTACACCCTTCAGCTGTTTTGCACATTTATTTTACTATTAATATCAGTAACGGTATTTTAATATTTTAGAACCTGAACTTTGAAAATGCATGTGGATATGTTTTAAAGAAAAAAACCATGGCCAGTCTTCACAAATTAATTTTAAAAAGGCATATTCATCATATTTTAAGTATTAAAATCGTATTTCTTAAAAACATACAATGTATTTTTAATATAGCAATCTGACGGGGAAAAATAGGATTCATTAAATACAACAATTGGTTCTGTGCAGTTCACCTAATATTCTGTACACTTTTTAAAATGTATTATTTTATTTTTATATGGCCACATATAGTTGCATTAACCTCCTGGTAGTAATATTTCTTCTTCCGATCACAGCGTGTCATCAGGAAATGTGAAACGGCTGTGTTAATGCCTTTCAGTTTAAGGAGCAGTTTATCCCTCCTAAAATTGGCCAGATTGAAAACGAATGTGTTTAAATTCTGCACATAATGGTTCAATAATGGAGTACTGAAACATTTTTAAAATGACCTGCTTTTTACTTTTGTATTGTATTCCTCTTATTTAAAATGTTTGTTAAATCCTTTGAGAATATAGTGCTTGCTATTGTCATAAAAAAACCATAACATTTAAATAATGCATATTTATTATGTTGCCATTTTTTTTTTCTTTACATTGAAAACCGAACCAATAACTAAGTTTTCTGATGGAAAACCGAACTGAAATATCCAGTACCAGACACTCCTAATAATAACCTCTGTTAATATGATTCCTTTTATTTATGTATACTCATTTTTATTACTCTTATTGCTTGACAAAAAACAAAAACAAACGTTTTTCTCAATACTACTTACAAAATGGGATGCCAAAATATTACATATCGTTTTATTGGACATTTTTATTTTATAAAAGGCCAAGTAGTTGTGTACCCTGGTTTGTTGTGCCAAATCCCAGCAGTAGTTTTCAGGTCTTTCTATATGATATGCACTGTTCTCGGTTCCACCTACCACCTTGTCTTATACATTGAAAAACATTGAAGCGGTGTGTGTGTTGGTGTGATTTGTTCTCTGTCTACCGATGAATGAGTGGTGAACGGGGTATATTTAAACGGTTTCAATGCATACATGTGCCTGTAAAGTCGATTGATGGCAAAGAAAAATTTATAGCACATTCACCAATAGCCCCACCAGCTGCATTAATTTTCCTTTGAAAAGAATTCATTACAGCAGATCCACAAGGCACCTGGAGTTTCAGCTGGCCTAGTGAGAAGGGTTTAATTTTTTCCTTTCTTCCCCGTTTATATGAGAGTGTCCTTGTCTTGCAGATGGGAAGGACCTTTTCATTGGTAAGGCAGTTCAGAAGGCATATCTGGAGGTGACGGAGGAAGGGGCAGAGGGGGCTGCTGGATCAGGTGATGAGATCCTTCCACTGGCTCCCTCTAGAGAAGTCTATAATTGCATTCTGTTTTAATAAAATTTCCTTCTCTCTCGCTCTCTCTCTCTCTCTCTCTGTCGGTGCCTGTTGTTGTCATTTCTTGAGTCTGTATTAGTTTTGCGTACCAACGAATTCTTCAGAGACCTAAGCTAACAGTGCCCCCTTCTGTTGATTTGATCTCACTGATCCTCTTTTTTTGTGAATGAATGTCTTACTTTTATTTATGTATTTTTTTCAGGAATGATTGCGCTCACCAGGACATTGGTGTTATATCCCCAGGTCATGGCTGATCACCCGTTCTTTTTTGTCATCAGAAACAGGAAGACAGGTTAGAACGGTGGCACTCCTCGTTTTACGTCAGATCTTTAAAATACAGCTGTGAGCCGACTGAGCAATTGAATATAAATTCTCCAGGAAATGTCAAGCATTTATCCCAATATTTTTATTTTTCAGGTTCAATTCTTTTCATGGGAAGAGTCATGAATCCTGAAGTGATTGATTCAAACGACCAAGATTTTGATAGAGTCTAACTCTCTTCATTGCACTGGAACATGGTGAATATCTAAATATAGATTCCCGGCCATCATTTTCTGTGTTTTTATAACCTTATGAAAATATGTAGGTTCAGTCTTTTGATACTGAAAGCTTTAAATGACAGGAGAAACCGAGTTGTAAATATATAGGTACAGAGCACACATCCATGGGCTTTCCCCACACTTCCTTTTCAGCATCCTTAACGACCAAGCACACTGAGTGTATTTCAGTGAAATTATCACGCCCTTATTTTGTTGTACATTTGCTATTTTGTTTTGTATGAGAGTAGATATTTATTGCAAAAATATGTGCTGTTCTGTATTTAAAACTTTGCACTGGATCTTAGCAATTTAATTTTGTAACGCTATTTGTATATGGCTCCATATATATTCTGCAAAAATACTAACATGCCTTATATGAGTTGTTGATTTTATTGAAACGAGCAAAGGAACAGGCATGCTGAAGATAGTGGGTAGGTTGTCTGAGACGTCGCAGGCCAGGATCATGGGAGACTAGGCTCAGGGCACGGAGAAAGATCACCAGCTGTATCCACTCTTTTCAGAAATAAACCTAAATGTGTTCAACATTAAGTCTCTTTTTTTTTTCTTTGTTTCCAAGTGGGGGAATAAGGCAATCATATAAACCTCAGAATAAGGCTACCTTACCCCCCCTCTGTCCCTCAATAAGTTTCACCTGCTGTGAGAAACCTGAATGAACGAGAAAGCTAAACGCTTATCAATGCTATCGCCGATTAACCTGACCGGAATGCGCCTTGCGCGACTTTAACCATGCAAGTCCCAAATCACTTCAGCCAAAACGCACTTCTGAAGCTCAAACCGTTTTGATAACCAACCCCCTAGTCTTTACTGAAACCTTGCGCGTTGATTCACTGCCACCAAGGCATTACCCGGAGGAGCGTGAAGGCTTTGACCAGATGCTCATTCACGCTGGCAAGACCTGCTTCATGATCACCGTGGCCTTGATCCAACTCCATGATCTGAGCCAGCTTTTACTGATTAAGGACCTGTACCTGTCCTCTGGAGAACAAGCAATATTTCACATAGCCGATGTGAATAACAACCACCACCTGATACGGTACTGAAGGACAATTGCAAGTGGTAAAGGGAGAAGATATTTAGAGAACAGGTGCTTCACCTGGCATGGAAACAGATGGTGACAGACAATATTTATCATGGTCATAAATGTGCCATCTAGCCCACTCTCACAGAGAGCTGGAGCAGCATTTAGCCAGCACGGAGGCCACACTTGGCAGATAATCTGCACACACAGGCAGAGCAGTCACTCCAGCATTAAGATGCATTGCAGGTTCCACAATGGAGCAGACCACTATGGAAAGGAGAGCTGTCGTATTCCCCATTTAAGTGGTTGACAACTCTGCTGGCATTTTAATTAATTTAATGGTTAAAAGAATGATGGTGTTAAATTGCGGTCAGAGTCACTTCAATCTAAAACCAAGGCTTTGTTATATTATAGAGCATTTTGTTAGATTGTTCTATTATTAGTGACTGTCGAGTGGCTATGCCAGGGGTGCAAAAAGCATTAAACGTTTTTGTTAATTTGTATAAAAATTTGCAGGAAAAAGTTGTAGGAATATTTGATCGGCCTGTTGAGACTTCCGTAGATATCAGATTTGTAACCGTTTCTGTTGATGGCATAACCCAAAAATTTTTATAGCAGCAAGCCTTATGTTGGTTTCGGGAGTCGCTATGTTCTTAGCGAGGACAGGCTGGATAAATTGCCCAGCTAAATTAGGAACCAACGCTTATTTGACTTGAATGTCACTGGATCCTGTTAGTAGAAGGCCTGATGAACGCATAACACACGACTTTCATTGAATCACTATGTCAATTTTTTCTGTACAGTTCATTTTGTATGGCCCATAGCCAAAAATCACTTGAATTTCGCTATCTGCACCATGTAAAAGACCCAGTCCCATTTTTACAATTTTCTTTTTGGCCAGTGCAGTTTATATAAAACATATAATACTTTGTCATACTAAAATAAACCAGCGCTGGTTCCAACAACTGATCAACCAAGCTAAAGTGAATAAAAGCAACAGTTCTAACTGTCCTGTCTAAGTTCTATATTAATATTTAAAAAAAAAAAACTCTTTAAATGTTTTAGTTTTCATACACATTCTCCCCAACTGTTTAACGTCGAATAAATTCAATTCGGAAGTGAGTGGAATCCCAAAAGAATACTGAATTTGTTTTATTCGATTTTATGAGGGTAAAATTAGTCTGTGTTTGAGACCTCCTGAATCACAAATATTCGTCGTTTATATAACGTTTAACCCCGTGATTATACTTGAAACATTAATTATTAACGGTATCGTGTCTCTTATATTCTTGTCTGGGCTGTAATTGTCACGTGTAGTCTGAAAATTGCATTTTAATTGAGTGAATTTTTAATTCTGCTCAGTCTGGATGTGTCTAAGAACTCAGTGATACAAACTGTAGACTCCGAATTGCTAGGCAACGCGCACCTGCCCCGCTGACCTGCCTTTGCCGCTTCACTAACACTACGCCGTCTCTCAGCGTCAGCAAGCTGACTTGCCTCATTTCGCCTTTTGCAAGGCTGCTCGTACTCATGGGACTTAGCAGCACCGTGCCACTTAAACACAAGTTTCACTATGCTATAACTGGGAGTCGGAAAAGGACCGGGACATGTCAGAAAGGTAGGGTGTCATATTTATTAACTGAAGAACAATTTTACTCTAAAAGCTGGCCATGGTGTAATTTTCCCCCACCTGAACTTCGTGTTCATTTAATATCCATTTATGAGTATCTTGTTTGCATTCGATTACATTTTTTCATTGCTTAGTTATAGCTATGTTTTAGGTATATTTAGTATATTTTTGGTATATTTTTATTATTATTCTCATTAATTTGGGAAAGTATCCATTAGTTATGCACACTAACGAAAATATCTCTAGATCTTCTACTTAAACCATGTAGTTTCAAGTGAACGGTGTGAATGAATACCCATGTGGCCAGTTATAAAACAATTGACAGATACCTAATCTCTACGGTATCCTTTATGCAACTATTATAAGTTAATGACACCTGCTCGGGTATCCTGCTGTTATGGCTACCGCATTAATCCGGAGCAGGGTGCAGAGTTCAAGGTAACCCAAACCAGACCGATGCAGGTCGGAATTTCAGCGCACCGTACACACGATGGGTATCATTTCAAGCTATCTATCTGGACTGCAATGAGTATCGTTGGAATAAGTCTGATGAATTTCATGCTGAAGTTGTTAAGTTTTGATTTCAGGTACAATATAATGATGTATTGATTCAAGTATGGAGTTGTTGGTGTTAATGAAGCCTGAATTAAATGTATGAACAGCTGTTCGTTTTTAAATCTTACTTATGAATTTTCTAATTTGAGTCAAAATGTAGTAGAGCTAAATTAATCAATCCCGAGTTCTAAACAGCTATCTTTCTGCTTCTCCTATCTCAGTTCCTCAGGTGTGATAACCAACAGTTTCCCCAAGTCCCACTCCTCACAGTACTCAAACCTAAGTGAAATCAGCACCCCCGTGGCGGGACTGTCCCGGGAAAGGGCTTCAGTGGAACACAGCCCAGACTCTGGCATTTTCGCCACACCTGTGAGTACTCACTCCAGTTGAGTAACAGGAGAATTACAGTATTCTGCATTCATTTTTTTTGTGTGTGCATATATATACATATATGTACATACATACATCTGCTCACACTTTAATGGCTGGAAAAAAAGAGAGATTCACAAATTGCACATCTACTCACGTCACCAGAAATGTAGCTGAGAAGCATGGTAATTCTGCCATAGGCAGGCCCTAATTCAAAACACGAATCACACTTTGCATAACTGTATTTAATTACTTTTCTTTTCATGAGCAGAAGAAAAAAGATTTTAAAGACTTTTAATGCAATTAAAACAGTGTGATGGGTTAGTTGGATGCTTTAGTATGTGCATCAGCATATTTACGATCCTAAGTCAGAAGTTATGGTCAGAAAACCTGTTGGCTACTATTTCCCTATAAAACATCCAATAGTATTTCAGATGAGGATGGGGTCTGTTTTCAGTCAGGCTGAAAGGTCCAGTTAGGTTTTGTTCATTCTTCTTCCTCTATTTCAGTTGCCATCCAGCAGGTTCAGATATATCTCGTGGCACAAATTAGAAGGGAATGATGTCCGAGGGGACCAGCTCACCTGCCCCAGGGTCAGAGAGGGTGAGCTTAAACCTCATCACTAAAGCTATATAATGTTGTGACTCTGAATAGTCCTGATGACAGGAACCCATATATCCCAAAGCAAATATATTCCTAGTGCTCAAGGATGATCTCTGTGAAAGTCTAAAGCAAAGTTCGGAGGACGTAGTGTACTTTTATGTACCCCTGGGACTGTCTGTGTGTTACACAGGACCTCCAGAAGATGAGCTTTTCCTAAGAGGGGAGGAGAGTGCTTATGTCGACGGGAAGAAAAGGAGAAGGAGGGCAGACGAGGGTGGGAGGTGGGAGGAGAGACTTCAGGAGAACTGGGAGAATTGTGTGGTGAGAGAAATACTCTTTGACAAAGTCGGCACACATGCGAATACACATAACATGAGCCATATAATAGTTTCATTATTTGTATATGCAATAGTGTGCATTTGTTTATTTGCAGTGTTTTGTCTATATATTTTTTTAAATCTCTGCTTATGGATATGACAGCATGGTATGGTAAATAATTTTTGTGCATAGATGCAACTGCGTATGTATATATGTGTTTTTGTAGTTGTGTGTACAGTATTGTAAGTCTATTGCGTGTTCCTTGTCTACGATTGGATTTGTGTTTGTTTTTATGGTTGTAAAACTATATACGTCTGTATTCTCCAATGCCCTCCCTTCTCAGGAGCTGAACCTGTCCTACCAAGATCTTGGGGACCCATACCAGTTGGATCATTTCTGTCGCATTCTGCGAAGACTGATCCGGGTTGAAAGGCTACAGTTGGTGGACAATGCCTTGAGGGACCTGAGTTCTATCCGTCTGCCAAGGTAGGTGTTAAAAAGCCAGGGGCTCGGACTGGGAAAAACATCGTCTAAGAACAGTTGTCGAATGTGTCAAGTGCAAGATAAAAGTATTATTCAATCTTGTATTTTCGGTACAGTGAAGCATAAGTATACT
Source organism: Hiodon alosoides (assembly GCA_025775065.1). NCBI lineage: Eukaryota > Metazoa > Chordata > Actinopteri > Hiodontiformes > Hiodontidae > Hiodon > Hiodon alosoides. Next base: position 28,782 of record JAOYSI010009770.1, read on the forward strand.
ATGTATATAGGGACCAAATCCAATTATTTTCAAGCACAACATGTATATGTGCTAACATATACAGTTGTTGTGTGAATTGAGATATATCAGTAAAATGATTTGAATTGAATAATGCCTAAAACTCAGTTCCTCTGCTGCTTTTCTTTATTCTGACATTGCAGATGACTCTCTGCTTTTAACTCTTTCACGGTGACAATGTTGGTAATGACTTGCTGAACCCGAGAAAGCCTAATTTCAGACGTTCTGTTGGAATATTATGTTGGAATGACCCCGTTTGCCATCTTGTGTGTTTTCATAGATGCAAAATCCTGAATCTGCACAGGAACCACCTAACGTCAATCTGTCAGCTGCCAAAGATCCCTCAGATCCAGCACCTGTGCCTGTCGGAGAACAGCATTGGGACACTCGGCGAGCTGACCCTGTTGGGAGCCACACCCCTCCAGTCCCTCACGCTACGACGGAACCCTTGCGAGTTTGTGGAGGACTACCGTTCACGGTGATCCACACCCCTCCGAAAACAAACACAGACAGCTCACCTCATCAGATCCTTGGAATGTAAAACTACATCCCCTCAGTATTACAAGAATGTCACTCTCTAAGATACAATAGGACCGTCCTGAATGCCGGTGTAATCTGTCTTCTGGGATTCGGCCAACCCTTTTTTGATATTCGGTCATTTATTCTCACTTGGACCTCTCACTTTTGCATAAATCATTATCTCTAATAATATCTAGCTTAGTTTTTTTCTTAGTTTTAGTATTCATGGTAGTCACTTCTTCGTTGCATTCAGCAGAATGTTATTTTATTGTGAAAGTCCTTCAGTATAATCAAATAATTCTGAAACATCGCCCCGTTTGACGTCGAGCTACAAAGACCACAGAAAGTCAGACGTTTCACACATCAATTAATCGTCTTCGTTTGTTCTTGCTCAGATTTTTTTTAAAGTTTCCCTAAAGCCCTGAATCTCTCCTGACGATTCTGCAGAGTGTTCTCCTGTCTGCCAAAACTCAAAGTTCTGGACGGGATCCCCAAACTGCCAGAAGACTCGGTGCTTCGCGAGCCTCCGGCTGCTTCCAGGACGTGCACCATCTTGTGACTTCAGGAAGAGCCGCAGGAATGGGTGAAATAAAGCACGCACTCTCCAAGAGGGGTGCCTACTCATGCCATGTAGTGTACTTCACGTTTATGCTCAACTAATTGAAAACATTTTTTTATAACGGTACATGGACGTAACGTGAAATGTAACGGTACACGGACTACGTTAAATCGTAATTGAACACGTCCGATATCCGTGGTTTGTCATGTATAGAATGTAGTTTGGTAGGAAAAAACAGGGCTGCAAGTCTACTGATGGCGAGATCTGCACGTAGACATTACGCCTAATTGTGTATGTGGTAAAAACTTTTTTTACCCATTACAGAACCTGCTACTTTTTCCAGTAGAAATCGACGGAAATAAAGTTGGCAGAATAAACCACTATGCATTTTGAATCTGTGTCCTATTCCATTTATTTCTGTGGCAATCCAATCCTGAACCATGCACACCAGAAGCATGTAATAGCTTGATTCCTGATGTCTGACTCAGAGTGAGTGAGAGAGATAAAAATCAGACACAGCCATCCGATACTGCCCTGATGGCAAGAGAGCACCGAGAATCCCCACTGAGGTTACCCCATCCACTTGAGTACACAGCGCAGTTCTACATGGACGTCAGCCTGCCTACCTGCCAGGTTTTTATTGGGATAAGGATAAAGAACCCAGTCCTCCGCTACCGGCCCCAGGCCACTGTTAGCTGGAAGCATTGTGCATGTAAAACAATAAAAAAAGGAAAGGGCTAGAGTGGATTATGTTTCCAAGATTGTGGCGTACATTTATAGTTTGGTTCACGTTGGCTCTCCCTTGTTTCATTAATGAACCTGCGGAGTGTCATTCTGCATAAAAACAGCCACGGTGGGTATCACCTCAGCCCACTCATCCCTTTAGTACATGCAATCCATTGACTCATGGGGCTTTTATTATGAGGAGGCCATTTATTGCTGAAATAGGGAGACATTTGTGTGTTAATTATGTCAGAAATAAAAACATTTTACGGAAGGCAGAAAATAATATTTGGTAATGAGGTGAAATCATAAGAGAGGAGACTGGACTGAGACCAAATGCATCCATCTCTACTGAACATTCTAATGGTACATTGGGTACAGAAGATACATTCAAAAAGTTTATTTCGGTGGCATTTGTAGTAAAGCATGAATATGCTTGCGTGACACCAAGCATTTAGCAAGTATTCACCCGCCCTTGGACCATTTCCACATTTTGTAACTTAAATGGGCAATTTAATAGGCAACAGGGTGAAAACTTATGCAAGGCACCGTTCAATCATATTAATGCTTTTTGACAAATACCACTGAAATCGACTTTTTTTATTGCATCTTTATATCTCGGATTCAACGCTCAATTGAGAAACGGACAGAAACTGGATGGGATCATCCTGCAGTGAAAATAAAAAATAAAAACAGTTTATTCTGAAACCACGCGTTTAACAAACTGGACCACCACTGCACATAAATTTCAGAAATATTCGGGATATAGAACCTCCCTTCACCATTTTTATTCCTTGAACCGATCATCTTCAAACAGATGCAAAATGCATTTTACATACAAAGCGCTATTTTTAACAAATTGAGTTTTTTTTCCCCCCAGGTGCTGAAAGAATTATTTACAAAATGATATATTTATATACCTATACAGTTCACAGCACTATGTGAGCAGGTGATTTTTGCAAGCAGCTCTGTACACCGTCTGTGTTAAGGGGCATTTTTAAATGTATAGGAATACAATTCGACTCGACTTTGGTACTCTAAAATAAATAAGTGTGCATAGCGTTTAAAAAGTACGGGATACGATACACCTCTTACAAAGAAAAAAGGTTGTTTAAACAAGGTAAATAAACAGTTAAAACAATACTTCACACATTATACGACTAGACATTGTACAATTTGTAACAGATCTATCAGTTAAAAAAAAAAATTTCTAAATGGATTTTCTGGATGAGCCCTCACAGTAAGCTTTCCATAGCAATATTCGTATATCATGCCCAACAACTGGTGTTCAGGACTGGATGTCTTGTAGGGAGATGTTCTTTATAGCACAGACACCATCATCTCATAGACTACATTCTGGTAGGTCTTAGTTTGTAATCGCAATTCTTTTAAAATACTGTGTTAAGCAACATGAAAGCACTCCTCTACTTTAAAATGGGTTGCGTTTAACGTACTACTAGGATCCCGGTTAAAGCCAGTCTATTTTCTAACCTCCATGAGGTCACCGACCGAGCAACGTGCGGTTTAACAACTGCACTTACTGCTGACTTAAATCTACACTTTTCAAAAGCACGTTCCCTGGGTGTCTTGGACTGTCAAGGCTTCGTGTATTGATTTTGTACCAAGTGACACAAGAGGGACGGGCAAAGCCTGTAGTGCACTGCAATGTGGAAAGACCTGCATGCTAGTACTGCTGGCAGCAATCACAAAGGTGCTGATGGGGGGGGGGGGTCTACAGAAGTTACTGCCAGCCAGGTTCAGTAGTAAAATGTTTTTTCTCCATTTCAGGGTATGTCTGGGGTCTAATGTAATTGTATAGATTGATATTAGTGGCCATATCTAGTTTCAAACAAGTTCCATATATATACACAATTCTCATGGGAGCTTACATTATTAAAATACAACAGGACGTAAAAGAAATTAAATACCCTTACATAGATCAATTTCAAACATCTGGATAAAAATCGATAAAAACACAGTGATGGCCTCCCTTCAAACGTACCCTTCCTTGTTATGATTTTCAAATCAAACACCCATAAAACATTTCTTATATTAGTCCCAAGACAGGACAGACAGGAACTGACCAAAAAGTAAGAAACGTATATAGACAGGACGAGAAATACTTAGTTCCGCTCTTTTTCCTCGTGTCCACCTTGGAGAGAGAAGAGGCCACGTGTTCCAAACCCATACAAACGAGGGCACGGATTCATGCCGTAACGCAGCTCAAGATTTAACATACCAGACTTCCAGTCTCAAAGGATCTTCACACACAAACTTCACCATTGAGTGCTTTTTGAAGAGAGAAGAAAGAGTGAAAGGCTCCGAAAGTCCCCCTGGGAGGGGAAACCCCCCACCAGAGGAAGGCATTACTCGCCCCTCTTGCTCATCTCACATTTCCGCTCTACGGCCCGTTCGTGCACCCTCCTCCTCCACGTTACCTTCCTCCTCCTCCTCCTCAAAGTTCTCTTCATCGTTGGGATCGCCATCTTTCCTAGCCATTTCCTCCTTCTCTGGGCCAACTTCCTGCTTTGCGTCATCCTAAAGGGTAAGATTGGGGCACATCAGAACTAGTCAAAACAGCTCCATGCCATTTTAGCAGAATATGAGGAACCGGCAGACTAGACGATCATGCTCTTTGCTTAAAGATCTAGTACCTATACCCAAAATTTGTGAGATGCTGGTTAAGTTACATAAAAAAGAAAAAGTAAGCAGAGTGTAATTCAGTTTATTGAAGCCAACCAATATTTTGGTAGGGACGGAATGTAGGTGGAAAGTGAAGGGTAGGTAACTTAACACTGAGAAAGAGGTGGTAACTGATCCCCTCTTCGCCCATCAGAGGAAGAGAGCAGATCAGACTATAGTTACAGGAACAGCACATGGGCACTCACATTGTTCTCCTCACTGAGTCACATCAGGCCAGAAAGGACCAGACACGGAGCTATGTAGGGGGCATTGTGGAGGCAGGCAACTGTAAACTGTACTTATCTAAATCTAGAATATTAAAATATTTTCCATCCGGGTACACTACTGCTGTGCAAAAAGCCGGACATCATTTTTGAATAACTAGATCTCAAAAATAATTTATCTAACTTCATTCTAACATACCACAAAAATAAATAAATAAATATTAGGAAAATTATTTCTCTCCATCTTTACACATCACTCCAGTATGCCTATTAATTTGTCTAGGCCAATTAAAACACCCTTTTCCTTTTATTTTGTTTCTCTAAATAGAGGCCATCATAACATTGGTGACAGGCCATCGAAAGTCTTCAGAGATCAGTCTAAATAAAAAAAATAAAAAAAATTTAAAAAATTACACATCGTCACACACAAACCATACCATACAATGAATCACATGCTGAAAGAAACAATGGCCCATTCGCATGACTTCACATTTAGCAGCTGTTGCTGCTCCCCAAACTTTAACATCAGTGCCTCACTGGAGATGATCCCTATTTTAAGAGGCGCCTGGCAGGCGTGCTTTGGAGGTTTGCCGGCCCCGAACCATAGCCGAGTCATTACGAGTCTACGCTCTGCCTCTGAAACGACTTGTGATGTCTGCACTACCGTCGGGGATGCTTTATATAAAAACTACATGCGTACACCCAAGGAGAGAAGGTTGGAGCAGATGACAGATTGTTCTGTTGGTTCCGTTGATAATTAAATGCTACAGCAAAGTCAGAGCTGTTATAATTTCCCACTGCCGCTGACCGAGGAGCCGGTAATGGCAGTGAAACAACGTGCAGTGGTTGCCGTGGCAACGCATGGTAAACTTCCGGAAGATGAGCAGTGCCTTTTGATCTGCACAGACAGAATGTCGCGTCAGAGGAGCCTCGGGTACCAGGGGGTGAAGTGGCTTAGGATGGCTTGTCATCTTTTCACAAGTGTTAAAGATTTAATTCAACGCGTATTAAACTTACATGGTCTACATTCTCCTTGTATAGGTCCACCTCCTCCTCCTCCTCCTCCTCTTCCTCTACTCGTTTCTGACCTGCGACGACATCATCTTGGGCCTGAAGGACAACAGTCTCACCGTCAGGTTTTAGGACCAGGTCAGTCAGGTTTGCAGGGAAAGGCAAAAGGGCTAGTCCCGTTTTGCAACCTTACACCCCACAACACTGATTCAAACTTGACCTTTGCGCGGCACCTGTGAGCCTCAATCCAAATATTGATCTTTGCATTAAACATTTAGAACCAGTGCAATTGACACATTGTTTTTGACCTATTATCAATCTACTGTCGTAAAATAACTAATTTGAACATTGCATATAGGGCTTCTATTGGCTGTAAATGTCGGTGTTATGCACCTCTCACCACAACCTAGAAGATACGTTTAGCAGTATTTATTTGCATGCATACGTAATTCACCTCTTCTTCGCCCTCCTCCTGGTACTGTTCATCTATGTTGTCTTCTTGTTGGTCTGGATTTCCAGCCATCTGCATCCATTATATACAAAATGCCATTGGTATCAAAAAAGAACACATTTTTAATAACCCTAAACGCTGAACTCTTACTTACCCTGCGTTTTAGGAGAGCCTCCATCTAAACATACAATTTTGATACTTATATACGTGCCAAAAGGGCTATTCATAATTGGAACAGCATCGGAAACACCAAATTAGCAGCAGAACAGTTTTTCTCCATTAGTGATATAAATACAATTATGTAATCAGAGATTGCTATACACAAACCAATTAACTCTTACAGGAAGCGCAACCCAAATAAATTTGACAAGCTTTTAGTAGGCCATTATTCTTTCAGCATCAGATATGCACACCCCTGATCAGAGAAAACAACAAATGGATGACCAGGTTCTGGAGCTGTGGCACTAATGGGGGGGAGAGATACCAAAGTAATTTTCTCTCTCTCTCTCTTTTTTTTATACATCAACATCAAATTTAAGATTAAGATCAGGGCTATCCTTTAATTTTCTGGGAACTTAACTCTTGCATCAGTCCCACATGCCCATTGCTTTCTCACCGAGACCTTTTCACCACCCTCCCCTTTTCCCCCTCCACTCTCTCTCTTTCTCTCTTCTTCACACTGGAATCTCACCACCAGGGGATCATCCTTTGCAGGCTGGTTTGGGTTATCTGCAACCCCGTGTTCCTGGCGTCCTACTGGCTCCATCGCCTCCTCCTGATGTTGCTGCTCCTCAGCCTCCTCAAACTCATCTTCTCCCTGATTGTTGGGGTCATCTTCTGGGTTAGCGTCCTCGTCTGCTAGCTTCTGGAATGAAAGGCCAGAGACAGACTCTTAAAATTGTCAAGGTTAGTGGGATACAGCTTGATGAAGTTAGAAATAAACACAGTTTTAAAATAAAAATGACATTAAGCCTCACCTCCTGATGTTCAAGGTGCAATTCATTCTCCTCCTCTTTTGCATGATGGGACTGAGTATTCCTCGCTATTACACAGAAAAGTTTACATAGGGCCCCTTCAAAACCAAGCAATATATATTTGACCAAATTAAATAAATTAAAACCCCATTCATTTCTGGTTTTACCACCAGAGGGCGTACTGCTTTGCGGCTCTCCAAGTTGTGAAATAAAAATCAGAATGGTTTGAAGACAGGCCTTACCTTCCTCTTCCTCACCCTGAACAATGTCTGCATCAATTTGTTCATATTGACTCTTCTGCCTGCATGGCACAAAGAACACGCAAGCACTTAGTCTCGGAATTGCCAACACTTAGAAAAATATAAGTGTAAAATAATAAAACGAAAAGGAAATCCGGTACTGTGCAAAAGTCTAAGGCACATGCTTAAAAAAAAAAAAAAACCCTGTAAAGTGAAGATTCTTTAAAAAAATAATGAAGTTTCTAAATTTAAAATAATTTTAATTTTTAATTTACGTAAACCGTAAAACACACCAAAAATAAATAAAATAAATATTTGTTGTGGCCATCCTTTGCCTTAAAAGCTGCATCAATTCTGTAAGGTACACAGTCATGCAGTTTTATAAATAAAAACTGACAGGTAGATCCAAGCATCTTGGAGAACTTTACACAGTTTCTCGCTTGCTTAATCCAAGCGAGCCTCAATGATGTTGAGATCAGGGCTCTGTGGAGGCCATACCATCTGTTGCAGAACTCCTTGTTCTTCTTTTGGAAAATTTATGTTTGGAAATCTAAAAATTGCTCTTTTCTACTGACAAAAAATAAGCAAAAACGAACTTACGTAAAAAGCAAGGGCCCCTAAGTCTTTTGCACAGTACAGGGCAGTGAAGTTCACCAACACCCATCGACAAACCATTTCTTTATGGACCTCGCTTTGTGCATTGACAGGGCCTTCCCCAAACTTTAGCACAATGTTGAAAGCACTGAATCATCTAGAAGCACGCTGAAGCATTTCCCTTCACTGGAACTAAGGGACTTAGTTCGGACATGCCCGAATCATGAAAAACAGCCCCAGACCATTATTTCTCCTCCAGCAAACTTACAGTTTGGAAAGAGGCATTCTATGGCAGTGCCACGTTGAAAGTCACTGAGCCGCATGGCCAGGTGCTTGATTTTATGCAACCGTCAGCAACGGGTCTGGCCAAAATTGCTGAATCTACTCATTTCTAGGGATTTCCGCATTCTTTTGGCCTTGTAGTGTATATCAAATACTGCCCTTAGGATGGCATGTTCATAAATCTTTAATTTCCTGTCAGAGAGAAACTCCTACTCCTTTAAAAAGAAGATTTTGGCAAATGACTGAAGCTAGAACGTCTTTCTCTACAATATGAAAGATTTTTTCAATAATGTTTCAGAATGTTTAGAGCAAAGTTTAGTCCCTGCTTTGACACATTCATTTAATGAATTAATACACTATTCATTTTTACAATGGCATTACACATCAGTGTAGAATCATAGTATGGTTTAAATTAATATTATATAACCATTAATTTAATTCCTCCAATATTTCAGGACTTGTCAATGCTCAATGAACGAGCTCATCAATCTGTACATTTTAGGATCTACGCCATCATATACTCCCTACAAAAGTTACTCAGATTTGTGTTTTAATCTCAGAGCATTTTTATATCATTAAACGTACTCAACATTAGCCCAAAACCATTGTAAGACGCATAACAACATCCAACAACAACACACAAAGAGGGAAAAAAATAAAATAAATAAAAACACGCAAATTCGTCTCTTGACGAAATCCCGTACGGTCATGTGACATTTGTCCCCCTGACCTGAGATGCTGTTCATGGAGGAACCGCTCCTTGCGGTCGGCCTCGCGGTGCTGCTGCTCCTCCCGCTCCTGAAACTCCCGCAGCTTCTGCCGTCTCTCCTCCTGCTCACGCAGCCGCTGCTGCTGCAGAGTTTCCTGGCGCAACTGTATCCGCCTGCGCTCCTCTGCCTGCAGAGCAGCCACGCGCTGCTGCTCCTGCTGCTCCTCGTAAGCAGATTTCACCTGCCGCGCACCTTCAGCCTGCCGCTCCTGCCCACGTTCCTGAAAGAGGAGCGTTCTGTGGTTAAACACTTTCCCCGGAGGATGAGGTTGGGAAGACGGGCAACAATAAAATCTCTAAAACAACCGGTATATATACACACACACACACACACAAGTTACTGGCCCTTCACAGAGACTGAACCACACCGCAATCAACTTTACAGGACTTTGATGGGACGCCGTCTATTGAAGATTGCTAAATATCTCCATTTATCACGCATGACATACAGGAGTAATCTAGGAAGCGTGATTATTAATAATCTAACCAATTAGGGCAAGTCTGCTGCCATGTGAAATAAAAGGTGATTATCTTGAAGGGATCCTGACCCCCGCCACTTGGTGCTGCTGGCGTTGGAGGTCCAGAGCGTTTTCATCTGGTTGGTTAGGATGTGGCTCCTCCTCCTCCCCCCCTTCCTCCAGGGGCTGCTCAAGGTCTTCATCCATGTGCTGGGGTTGCCCCGCCTGCTCCATTTCTTCCTCGGCCAGTTCTTTACGTCGCTCCTCCTGCGCACCGCCCGCCTCCGCCTCCTCCTGCTGGGCCTCACGTCGGGACAAATCCGGCTGCAAGGGGTGGCTCTGCACCTCTTTCCGCTCAGGAGGATTCATCTGCATTAAGGTCAGATTGAAAGCATTGGATTGTTTTGAAAATCATTCTGAATTCAGTGAAGACATTTTATATTCTTCAGGTCAATTTTTAAATAAATGAATAACTATGCATACTCTAACCCTATTACATTTTTTCTCTGCCTGAAGTACCAGTAAAACACTAAACTAACTTTACTCCTTCCTTAAGCAGCCAAAACCCATTGCAAGTCAATTATTTAGAAAATGATTTTGTGCCAAAACATTTCTTCAAAACCTGTCCTGTAGTTTTCTGTTGCATATGTTTGACAAAGTTCTGTCGCCAAGTTGCCAAATCAAGGGCGTCTAAGCGTGCAGGCGGAAAATTTGAACCAAAGGGTGCAATTGTGACGCAAATGTAATTATTAAATTAAAAAAAAATGATAATCAAATGTAATTATAAGGCTTTTGGCGGTTTGTGATAAAAGTAGTCATGTATAACGGTTTTTGTCTAAGCTGTTCTAGTGGTTTAAATTCCAAGCATGTACACGTAGAAAGTCACTGACAGACAACCACACATCTGTTTCAGGCCCAGAAATATTTATATTTTTAAAAAGCGACAGAATTGACCATTTATGTTTTGTACATCATACAAATTTTCCCACTTACACCCTGGATCACATACCCCAGCTTGAGAAACAATGCCTTACCCTATAGCCACTTTACTGTATCACACCCTGCTTTACTGTACCACACCATGTATCCCACCCTGCTTTTCACTGCATCACACCCTGCATCACACCCTGCTTTTCTGCATCACACCCTGCTTTACTGCATCACATACTGTATCATACCCTGCTTTACTGTACCACACCCTGCATCACACCCTGTCACTCCTTAGCTGACACATTATAAACTGAATGGCTGTCTGTGCAGCCACCTGCGTTGACGAGGCCAATGAAAATAACTGCAGCACCCATTACTCGCTTGCCAGTGGCTCTGAATGAGGACCGAAGACATGCTCCGTTTAGGACGTTATAGCGTTTAACACACAGGAGAAATCACTGTGCCGGCTGCACCCACTTCCTTGCTTTAAGGTACTGCTGCTGAAGGAGGGTACGTTGGTAGACCAAGTTGGTGGTCTTGTACTTGAGAAACAAGTATTTAGGCTAGGTAGTAATGCGTTTTAGTAAATAGCAGATGCAACTGAAATCTTGTACACGTCTCCATTTTCGCAGCAGGAATATCTTACCTACATGCGACGGCCCTAGAGTTCAATCTTGGTAGAGTGCTTACTGAAGGAAGAATATCTCGTACCTTCTCCGGTTGGTCGTGGCCCTCGTCCTGAGGCCCTCGTTCTTGGGCTGGTGTGGGGCGCTGATCGCTCTGTCGTAGACTGGGCACCTTGTTCAGCGTCTCCTTCAGCTGCTTGAACTTCTCCACTTGGACCTTGACAGTGACCCGGACACAACCACAGAACGCAGTGATACCAAACGCACCAGGGTGCAAGGCTCACACACACACGCAGAGACATTAACATGACGTTACTGAAAAAGATTTAATACACAAACACGGGAACGTATGCAAAGGATTCTCGTATCCAAGTGCCTAAGTCTTGATGAAGTCCAGCGCAAATGTTCACAATGCAGGCTCCTTTGCTAAGGCTTTTTAGCATAAAACTACTCACAATATAGGCCCACCTTGATAAATAAATGTACATTATATTCTAGTGATATCCAGCTTTAAACTGCAACCAAAACAGGTGGCACATTACGCATTAAAAGGCTTTGCTTCAGTGCACAGGAAAAGGCATAAAGCCTTCAGCAGGAGAAGAATGTTTTTGTTTTTTTGTTTTAAAAAAAAAAAAAAAAAAGGAAGGGAAACTTGCTTTGAGCTGCCGTTAGAGAGCGAGTTTAAAATCAGGGTCAGAGAAGAGTGTTAGTAGCAGCATCTTCTGCATGAGACAGAAGCCAATCAACCCCACAGTTCCAAACCGGGCTCTGGGGTTAGGGGGACCAAAGGTCAGCGCGCAGGGAAACCGCAAACATGCAGAGTGATAGGAGCAGCCTAAGGACAAGAAACAACACAGAGGTCCCGTTATGTTAAAACCCGGCCCCCTCAGCACAGCTTTGCAACTAGCCCAGACGACCCCGCTAGAACACAGGCTTGGATAAAGGCCAGACTCGGTACTATCAAACATCTCAATTTCTCATTTTACTGAACAATAACCCATCTTGTACTTGCCTTTTCTAAAGGAATCTATACATCTGTTCATTGAGCTAGTCCAATTGTGTGCATAAGTTAAATACCTAGTCACCTCTGAAAAATGCAGGCGGGCCTTTTAACCTTTTACTTTTTATCAGGCAATAAATTAATCTTGATCTCTGATCGAGATCAGCCAGACCGACATAATAAGTTTAGGCTTAAATTGAAAACAGCAAAAATGTAACAAATGGGTCTTATCAGTGTTGAGTACAGAAGGAACAGTCATGACCAAGCAGAATTATTCAGGCTATGGGGAGACAGACAAGAGTGAGCGTGATGTGGGGGGAGAGAGGAAAAAATAAATAAAACCCTGTCAGTGAACTGACCAAAGGCCCAGTGAGGCGAAGAAAACAGCACTCAGAGCCCCCGCCCAGGAAACAGGGTTGAGTTTTGTGTTCCATCATTGGAATGCAACATGCAACCCATGCACTCTCTCACTGTCACCGAACCCAGGCATTTTCTTCTGACCTGTGCAGCCACCAGCGCACTCTTGTGGTCTTCTAATATCATTACAAGTTCATCATGTGCAGACTTTAAGTCCTTGTGCTGTTGCTGTATCCAAAATAAGAAATTTAGAGACCAATTATTGAGGATAAGAAACTCTTGACTACAAAATACAGGGCTCACCAAATAATAAAGAAGCGTCACACTAAAGATGCACTGTAAGTATTGATACATGTACAAGATTAAGGTCAAGATACACGTATGCAAAATGTACAGGTTTGCAGAATATATACATACGATTACTAGTTCAATTTAAGCTTCAGATACAACCGACCGCCCCTCACCCTCGCCCCCAGCCCCCCCCCCCC
>JAOYSI010009771.1:0-10726 GCA_025775065.1 Hiodon alosoides
GAATTCAAAAAAAAAAATAGGCATGATATCTTTTTGTGAATGTTATGTGCAATCATATTCAGATTCTACAAACACTCAGCTGGATGTAACTTAAAAAGCAAATAAAAGAGAAAAAATATATATTTCTAACAGTAGTATGTTGTGTGTGCAATATCAACTGTAGACAGAAAATATAGAAAATATAAAAGAGTAGAAGCTGCTATTTTTTCTCTCTTGTCTTGACTGGTACATGATGCAAGATTTCCTAATGGGAATAATTTGTTTTGATGACATAAAATCTAAATCCATTAGTTCAAGGAGGATGAATGGCATTCAAACTTCAGACTTAATTTAAATTGTGTAGAAACTAAACTAGTTTGCATACAGCATCCATTTTGTAATGTCTGTATTTTACAGTGACAGAGTTGGTGATACATCCACTGTGTCCATCGATAATTTATTAATAGAATATTCAGGGTTAGCTCCTGGAAATACAATTAAACCGATATAGCAATATGTCTTTCTGCAATTGAGGTATATGATGGCAGTAAGATTTGAAACATGGTGAAAGACATCCTTCAAGCCTGAACAAGTTTTTTTTTTCAGTTCTCAAAAGGTTACAGAAACCAAAATCTGACCTTTCACTGCGTTTGCTTTGAAGTAAGGTTGCATTTTGTATAAAAATATCCAATGGGCAATACCAAAGACATCAAGGTGGTGGTGTTCATAGAAGGGTGATTTGAAGTCTGCGTATTTTTTATTTTTTATTTTTTTTCTGTAATTTGTTGTAACTCATTGTTTTAGCCGCCATACTGCCTGAAATCAGTTTGAAATTTTAGATTTAAGTAATTGTAACATTTTATATTTTTTTATGCACAAACATTTACAATGTGGTTTCAAATTACTTGTAAGCCTATGGATGAACACACACTGTTCAGAATCTGTAAGAATGTGGGAAGTGAATTTCAGTCAGCGATATTGGTGCATTACTCACAATAACATGGGCTCTGCCTGCTCCATATGACAAACTGCTGTTTGGCACTTGGCAACATGAGGCTTGGCAACACAGTGTTGTCTGTGTGTGGGGACCAGAGGCTATGTTGCAATCCTTTCCTCTCAATTCCTTAAGCAAGCTTTTGATTTTCTGATTTACAGTCAATTGTATGCAACATTGGCAATATTCAGCAGATTGCATGTAATTTCCAATTTTGTATTTTGTTTACATAATGGAAAACTTATTTTTGGTTTCCATCTTTGTTTTTTGTAATGACAATTAGGTAGATTAAATAGATCTGCACTACAGAGATCATAGTATCAGTACATTAAGAACATAAATACAGATCAATTTTGATGGTACAACATAACAAATAACAAAACAAGAGAACTAATTAGCATTTTCTTTTCCTCACAAACAGTTTCTTGGAATTCCATTGAATTGGATAGTGGGGTTTTTTGGTTTCTCCACTCTATTGAAGAAGGACCTGGGGAGAAAGATTTTCTGTTTATCTATGCCCGTGGATTTCTTCTCTGTTTCCTGTTGCACTATTATGGTGTTTGAACACTCAGCATAACGGAAATAAACTTATGTTTAAATAATAGCCTCTCATGAGAGACAATGTTGCTTCTTGGCCGTTTTGTTCCTTTTACTTCATGCTTCCTTTTTTGTGTTTTTTTGTTGTGAAGGACATACTGTGATGCACCAAGTACCATTTCTGAAGAAATTATATTACAACTGCACAGAGCAAATCAGAGGACGGCATTTAATTTTCGTGGGTGGGGCCTAATTATGAAAACAAATAATTTTTTTTTTTTTTTTTAATAATTTATTATGCAAACTCTTGGGGGGGGCACATAAGCTCTGTAGGTGGGCCCTGCCCCTAAGGCCCACCCATAGCGTCAGGTATGCTACTGCATATAGTTTGATTTTCCGGTTTCCAAAATTACCGGATCTTTCTTCTTGCCATAAATAATGTCTGACTGGGGCACCATGTCAGTGTGCTTATTAATACTAACCAATAATCAGAGGAGCTTCTGTCAGTCTTCTTCTAGGGTTCACAGACTCGTGAGTCTGCATAAGTAGTCTATTTTACTTTCCATCACTCTGATGACATAAAATATGTATGTGCAGTCACAATACCACTGATTCATTCTTTCATTATAAAATGTTGCCTTTGTCTACTGAGATGGCCTTAGGGAAATTACTGCTGTCTTACCCAAACACATAGCTTATTTGAGATTGGAATGTGAATTTATTTGCAGGTTTGTTGTCAAACTAAAAAAGTCTTTAAGAATACATGTTGTGCAAACTCAAAACCAATCTTGCATTTTACTTAAGGGGGAGTTGGTGTGTGCTCCCTGTTGTGGTTATGCACAATATTGTTTAGAGTATATTTTCTGTTCTGGGACAATGTAGAATTACAGAAGTATTTACTCTAGAAATAAATCTCAGCCACTAGTTTACTGAAATAATGGTGCCACATGCAGAGCAGCTGGAGACACTGACACATGGGGTGGGTGTACGCCTTTTATTTGGCATGGTTAATATCACACAATTTTAACACCTACAAGAAAACAAACCAACAACAACAATTAAAACCTCCCTTTCATGTAAAAACATTGAAATACCTAAAAGCCTAAAACATTTACTTTACTTGTCATCAAACAGATTTTTCCAATCTAACCTTCTCCAAACCATCCTCCTTCCTGCCTTTGCTGGGTCTTTTAAACAGTCTTAATTTTTGGCACTTGAGTGAGGTTACTATTACTGGAACCACACTTAGGTGCGCAATAAGCTCTTTCACAGGGCTGTATTTTCCGGAGCTTGAGGGCGTGGCTCCCGACTACGTGCCACAAATGGATTCTAGGGGTTGAGTGAACACATGTGCACGTTATAAATAAATTAATGTTTGTTTAAATATTTTTAACATAATACACTGGAATCTTACAACCTTGCCAGGAGTTCAGATAATATTCCTGGAACAGTTTGGGTAAAGTTCCCAACTAGTCCATATCTTTATTAACTAGAGCTCTCAGTCCTGACAAATATTCTTGCAGCGGATGGTTATGTATATTTAGCATAGACCAGAAATGCTGAACCAAAGTAGGGGTATGTGATTAACTAAACGGATACAAAGACAAAGGATAATCCTTTATTATTCTCTGAGTAAATTGTCTGGCTTATTGCTTGCTAGCTATGGTCGAATGCAAGATAGGCATATGGTATGCTTCAGATGTAATTTCAAAGGAAAAAGCTCTAGGCGAAACCAGTACATAAAAGGGCAGGGAACAGACAACTAGAAGGAAAGCCAAGCTGACCACTTTCATTTGCATCAGACCTATCAAGTTGACACGTGTGCTTTACTATCCTACATCCCAGTCAGTAGGGAGGGAATGGAGTCATTTTGGAACCAGCGTCAATCGATGGGAACAACTTTATGGACACCTGCTTGCCACCATGAGGAGTTGCGAGCTCCAGTACCCCTGAGAGGTTAAACCTGAGAGTCACTAGCTAAGAGACGAAGGCATTACCCCTAGTTTCTCTCATTGCCACAATGGTGCTGTTTATAGAAGTGAAAGAGGGGGCATCCCTCCGAGGCTACTGCGGGAGCCAGGAAGTAAACGATATTGTCTCCCTCTCCTAAGAATTACCTTCCTCACAGGTTCACCCAAAGCCTATTGCTTATTTGTTAAAGCTAAGTGGTACAGGCCCTCGCTTGAGCTCAATTTTCATTTAGACTATATTTCTTAATGTTCAGCTTTTGTATAAGACACCAGAACTACTGGGAATTTTGGAGGGCAGCTCATTGCTCGGTAAAGGTGTTGCAGTTAAATCATTCAGGCTTTTTCTGAAACGAGGCAGAACACAGAGCATGTAGATACTGTGGTTTATTATGTTACAGCGTTACCGATGTTGTTTTAAAAGAATAAGACTTTTTTTTTTGTAAATAGTGTTAGTGAGGATATTTTGTACAGATACTGTGAATAACGGTTTGAACAGAAGTGATGTTAATGTAGAATATTTGGTATTTGATTCCAGGGTGTGGAATTCATTGTTCATCGATAATTTCATTGCTTTGATATTTGTGGTGATGGGATTGCTGTCTGTAGGAGCAAATAGAAATTCATAAATACATGAGTGAACACATTTACTGAAGCATACTGTTGCTACTGTGCTACCCATGTAGTGTGCTGTGGTATACAGGTTCAATTAGAATCCCCTCAATTATTCTTCCATTTGAGAGGTAACGTTCCAAGATAAGAGAGAAGGCACAGTGCTTCCTGTCAGACCTCATTCATCAAACACCAGATGAGCTGGCCAGGGGGCCTCGGAGTTCAGTAAATGTTCCTTTGGGATATATTATTATCTACCTCTGAAGATTTCATGTCAAGCATGTATCTGTTGAGAAGTGTAGGGAGAAAGAGAGAACCGTATTGCTTTAATTTGAGGAAACACATTCGTTCCAAGGAATAGCTTGACTGCTTGCTTTCTGCTCTGTGAGACTGCTACGTCACTATGGTATCCCTGTCCTATAAATCAAGGATTCTTTCCCTTCCTTCCTCCATGCCAGGACTACATTAGTGAAGATGAAAAATGGCTCTGCCCACACCTTCACAACCCTGGACACTGGCACAGGGCCTGGTCACACTTGGTGAGGCAATTTTGCAGACTTCCTGGTATTCCCCGGGGGTGAGCCCCCTTCCCCCTCCCCCTTGCCAGGAGCCTTAAATCCAGGTTATCTCGCAAACAAAAACACAGTTCATTGCCTTGTCCATCAGGCAAGATTAGGCTCTATCAGGCTTCATTTCACAACAATAACAAACCCATGTTTGACTCCGGAATGGTGTTGAACTTCCTTAAAAGAAACAATGCACAATGGCCCAGTTAAAGAGAGATTTTTCCTGTATCTCAATGCAGATGAACATAATTAAAGTGCTGTCTGAATTAAATTACATCCTGCGCTGTTCAACAGATGCTTGCATCCTTTGTGACACGCATTTTTCATCTCAGAGAAATAACTGTTAATGTGACATGCAAGACGGATAGTTTGCGAGCTCTATATATTGCTAAAGTGTCAGAAACATCTTATTTATAGTTATTACCTGCCAAGACTGTCATGACAACGCCTCAGTTTTATATTAAACTGTTGAAAACGTGGTGAAGCCAGCAAATAATCTGTTGTATTTATCTTTATTTTTTTTTCTTCTATGGAGTTTGAACCGCCAAAAAGCAACATAAACCTGCTAAGTATCTGGTTTCTTGTATAAAAACACAGTCAATTGAGAATATATAACAAATTCAAGGAAATCTTGTGGCATAAAAATTTGTAAAACTTAACAGGTGAATCATAAATTCTTGCAATTTCTAGCTGGAGTCTGTGAGGGAATAATGTTCTTATTTTAGCACAATGCAAGCTCTGAAGACGAATAGCCATCTAGAAAATATCCTGATAATAACTACATTTATTGCAGTATTAAAATTCATTAAGTAAGCACTGGCATGCAGAGCCTTAAGCCTCCTTTAAATTCTGTGAAATAAAATCAGGCAGACTCCATGTCTTTAGATATTAACAGGGGTCAACCTTCAGCTGTAGGTTGGTTAAATGTTAATGCAGAATCTGAGCAAAAAATTACAAAAAAACTACAATTTCAACATTTCAATACGCATTTTTGTAATAAATATCGAGCTATACTGACCTTTTTTCACATATAGTATATTAATTTGGTTTATTTAAAAAAAAATGTATCTTCAAAAGATGAACGGAACATTTCACTGGTGTTTACAAAGTGGCCTCTACGTGAATATAATTCAAGGATACAGCGAAATGATGAACGCCTTTGGATGAACTTACCGCAGTAGATTAATCAATCAATCAATCAATTTTATTTTGATACAGCGCTTTTCACATGTAGCCATGTCACAAAGACGCTTTACATAGAGAAAGATACCGTATGTCCCAGGTCTGACCCCCCAAAAGCATGCCAGTGGCAATAGTGGCAAGGAAAAACTCCCTGGGCTTGCAGGAAGAAACCTTGAGAGGAACCCGGCTTAGTGGGGGAGCCCATCCTCTGCTGGCTGGCACTGGGAGTTAAATTAAAGAATTTAAATGTCCAAGATGTGCGAGGCCCTCCGGTAGAGGAGTTCCAAAAAAACTCTGTCTCAGTCATCTCAAGAGCTGACAATGGTATCTCAAACTGTAGCACACCCAGCATGAAGAGATTGTTCCTACATACCGGGAGCATGAACAATCACAAAAAACAAAACTACTAAAGAACCCTCCTTCTAGCATCAGCAATGCCCCTGAAACAGCAGCAACTTGATAATGCCCCAGCAACGGTAGCAACTCGTTAATGCCCCAGCAACAGCAGCGACTCTGTAATGCCCGGCAACAGCAGTGGCTCAGTAATACCCCCGCAACAGTAGCAACTCGGTAATGGCCCGGCAACAGTAACAACTCGTTAGTGCCCCGGCAACAGTAGCGACTCAGTAAAGCCCCGGCAACAGAGGAAGAAATTATGGAATGTTCCATGGTTAACCTTGTTTTTCTCCTGAAGCGAGTTCAGTGCTGTTGTCGCAGGGAATTCTACAGGTGACAGGGAGTTAAATTGAGAGAAAATCCCCAAAAAATTGGCCGAGGGGTGTAGATTATCAGTACAGAAGGGTCGTAACCATAGCCCCGCCAGAACAATGACATGTCGCATTGTTGCATTTTCGCGTCCTTGCTCTCAAAATTTCAAATCAACATACTGAGAAATGGTTGGAAGTAGGAGGCACCAGCTGAAAGCAGATTCAACAGCTGGAAAAAATAGATTTTCAGTCATTTAGTGCTCAATGTGGTACCCCCCCTGCAGCAGCCTTTATTTCTTTTCTTTTTTTAATTATCACTAAAGATTAAAAAGCATACTCATCTCTATTAGATGTTATAGATGTTATGCATTTGGGTGTTTTCCTTGTGGAGCATCCAATACTTTCGTATTTTTCAAATATAGTTTGATAATGCTCGATAAGCTCAATAATGATCTAAAGGACATTATTTGAGAGCTAAATCTTGAAAAACACATCTATGGCCAACATTATACCAACATAAAATCCCTTTATCGCTTCAAACTGGTAGGGAATATTAAATAAAATAATCATAAGAACCATTTGCAGATAAAGTATATGTTTGCATACCATTAACTCAATTCAATTTTAAAATTAACATAACAAACTCCAGTATAAATACGAAATAATTAAATTTAAATATTTCAATTCTATTCTATAATCATTTTTATTTCTGTGTCCTTTCATGATCGTAGCCACCATTATCTAGTTTATGAAAATCTTAGCTTTTTATTGAAGCAACTCAAGGGCAACAAGGGCACAGCAGCAGTATTCATAGTTGAACCAGGAACTTTTCATTTATTGTTGATATTGATATTCATTACCTTTTGGGTGTAGTTGGTTTTGTAACATATATTTTTCATATTTATGGGGAGGGAGGATGTTACCTTTAGAGTTTTCCTATGAATAGGCAGCTTTGTTTGCTTAAAGATAGCTGGTTTGTTTTTGTAGATAGACAGATACCGTAATTCCCACTTTAACACATTAACCCATTTAAGATTTTAGGAAGGGAGTGGTGGTGGATAAAATTTTTACGTCTTACTATTCATTTTGTCAAAAACAATAAAATATATTCATTAATTAGTATTTCAGGTGTAAAGTTTAAAATGCCAAAGAAAACAATGCACCATAGCCCAGATGTTCTGGCTAACACCCAGGCCCAGCCTGTGACCACGGCCATCTTGACAGAAGCGTTACCAGAAACTGGTAGCGGCTCCCCTTACTTAGCATGCCAAGCACTATGTACTCCTGCCTGAGTCATTTACGATGGTGCATTCATAGACTGGCTGCTCTTCTTGCAAAGACCGCCCTTCAGTCTCAGTGCCTCCCCACCCACACTCCACTCTATGGATATTTCTGGCCACCGCTTCCCATCTGCTGCAATAATGTGTCCTCTCTCCCATGCTCTAACACCGCCACCTCCTCGTCCAAACTCAACCGTCCCTGTGCAATCCTACTTCTGTTTGCACTGCAGTGTCGATAAATAGGGTTTGATATTTAAGTGCTGCGTTTGGTGACATTTGGCTATGGAAATAAACTGCTGATAAACAGGAGCAGAAAATAATTCTCTATTTTGTTGCCTAGCAACCTGTACTATGTTTGTCTGAGGGTGGGATGTCACGTTTCCACAATGAATGTGTGCAATTGAAAAGAGATTACATCGTGTTACAGACAGATGACTCTTGTGTTTACTGCTGTGGATGCCACTTCAAAGGAAAGCTCCATTTCTCATCTATAAAGAAACCATATCCCAGCTGGTCTATTGTTGCTGAAGAGTCATCATGTAAACAAGCTAGCATTATATTACAGAAAGGCAACTCCAAGAAGGAATGTTAATTCAAAAGGAAAAAAAAACAAATCTTAATTTTCTGTTAATTTCCTCTGCCTTATGTGTTAAAATCAGGGAATAGTTCTAGGAATCTATGGACATAAAAATGTATTTACAGATGTGCTGCATAAATCAATCATATCTGTTATTGGGAACTTTGATGTTTTTCAGATGGTTCTATCTGATCTCCAGTGGAAGAAGTTTCTATTAGTATCCTCATTCACAATCAAACGGCTTCCTCTTCCAAGTGTGTGGGAGGGTGCTAGGTTCAAAGTTCTTTTTTGGATCTTTTTTTATCGCTCGCCTCCTTAGTCTGCCATTCTTTTAGATGTGCCTCATAAAATAGTGTCAGCCACAAGCAATCCTGAGACAATACAGAAATACAGAGCCTGGGAATGGGTTGGGGTGGTGGAAAGAGGGTAAGAAGAAAAGGGGGAAGACCAGTGAGTCGGAGGAAAGAGAAGTAGCTACAGGAAAAAAGGAAGAACTTGTGTCGTTGCCTCAAATGGCCATACCTCCGGCATATAAAAAGCAAGATCAAAACATTTTTGAAAAGTTTAGCTTTCACTCTTAATTTGTGATTTTTTTAAAAATTGGTCAATTTAAACTTTAAACCAGATTTCAAAAGTAATATTGTATCCTATATTGTGTTTGATGTTGCACAATGATTATTGTTGTTCATTTAGTACGCATTGTTAGTTGCCTTGAAAAAGGCCATTTGCCTTGAGAATTAAGAATGAGAATATCAGTGCTACCTCATGGATTTTATGACATGAAGGGCACTATGCTGGTATATGGTACTGTCTGTAACAATGTCTGTAATACGGTCACTGAACTGAAAGGTATGCCTAGGTTAAATACATTCTATGTCTTAGACTAATCACATCCAATAAAACTTTTATTTAATAATGTTTTCTTTTTTTGCAAGTATCGTATTTTTCTACTCTTAAAAATAAAAAGCAATTAAATGCAGTTATGTAAAGAATGATTAGCAGGTTGCCAGAATTTTGATTTTGAGTAATTGTTTATTCTTTAAAGTTATTTATCTTAACTTCAAGCCCTCCATCCTATTTAGATTTATTGGCTGAAACCTTACCTGATCTAATTTGACAAGACTTGGTATTCAAAATGACTTTGATGTCCAAACTTAATTAATCTATGAGAATGGTTGGGTTTGGGAAGCAGTGACAGGTAGAGATTAGGAAAATTGTATCACCTGGCGTTTATGTGAAATTT
The DNA here is from genome assembly GCA_025775065.1 of Hiodon alosoides. Lineage (NCBI taxonomy): Eukaryota > Metazoa > Chordata > Actinopteri > Hiodontiformes > Hiodontidae > Hiodon > Hiodon alosoides. The sequence continues at coordinate 9,645 of JAOYSI010009771.1, forward strand.
AAACAAAGAATATCAGTAGCATTCATTGGAGTAGACAAGCTCATTTCAGACTGTGCTGAGGGAATACACTTAAATGAAAATATTGTTTTGATGAGTCATGAGAATATTTTTCCTGGGAACCATTAAATCATGACATGGAATGTCACTAAGGAAGAATGGTTTACCTATTTATCAGAGGACACAGTAGATTTAAATGTAGCAATTGTAAAGAAGATAAGTTAGTATACAGGGGGGTGGACCATTCTTCGAGAAGGAAAGCCCTCAGGTGAAGGTGGTGGAAATCTAATCATCAGTCTGTGTTCTAGAACTTCTCGTAAAGGTTTGATAATATTCATATCTGGTCAGCAGAATGAAATAAAAGCTTTTTCACAGGGCACTCCAGCCATGTTTCATGCTGACAGTACGTGGTGCGGTCGATGTCAACCACCTTTTCTTCAGCACCGTGTAGTTCTGACCATGTACCTCTGACCTGCTGTTTCCTGCTTGCAGCTAATCTCAAGTGACGCAGATGGAGCCATACAGCGAGCTGGTCGATTCCGTGTGGAGAACGGGTCGTCAGACGAGGTCAGTAAAAAAGACACACATGCTTTACCAAACTTTACTATGTACTTCTGCCTTTTCCGGACTGCATTTAATTCTTCCCTTTTCCTTTCCCTGCATTCCCTTTCTCTGGAGGCCAAGTACTGAACAGGTTCTTTGAACAGATGTATTTTACTGCAGTTGTGAGCTGCATTTATGCTTCTGAGCTCATCAGCAAGAGCTTTCTTATGGGGATAGTTTGAACCTCTGAGACCTCCACTTGTAAATGGCAAGGAAGGCTTTCAGAGTTTAATAACACAACTGAAATGACGTCAAATATGTGAAGGTCACACGCATGACATTAGGATCAAAAGAGGCATCCTAGTTTTATCGTAACAAAATCATTGTTTTCCAGACTCTTTCTTATGGGCAATTTAAATTGATTTCAAAGTGACCTTAAAATGTAATGTGTTCACAGGACACTGAATTTTTCTCTGACTATGTCTTTATAAACTCAATTGTAAGGGAATGTTACATAGGCTACATGAAAGATATAATCATAA
>JAOYSI010009772.1:0-10726 GCA_025775065.1 Hiodon alosoides
GCTGTTATCACACTCTGTTTTTTTTTGTTATATATATATATATATATATATATATATATATATATATATATATATATCCTATTATAGCCAATCATTTTAGGATTACATTTTGCTGGGACTGGTCAGCTCTGTTGATTATCCTGTCATCTCTGGCGCTGTATTTGTGGCTACTGTAAATAGTCAATAGACACTAGAATCCCGTTCAGTTAAACAGTTACTTCGGTCTTGCTCGCTGTGCGGTAGTGGTGGTGGTGTCCTGGGATGTAGTGCAGCTGCTCCACCGTGTGGGTCCGCCGCGAGGCGAACGCTTGACGCTTGGAGGCTGTGTGGCTCATAGTTAAGGTGTTGTGCGCATTGTTCGAGGCACTGGGATGCGAGTGCATCTTTGTCATCTTGTAGCGGTCCAGCACCGGCGTGGTGGGCACGAACACGTCAGTGTGGGACAGGGCCCGGGACATGGAACGCTCGCGGAGCGCCGAGCGCTTGAGCGACACCCCCTTCTCTGGGGAGAGGAGCGGGTCCTGGGACCGCAGGCGCTCAGCCGACAGGAGCTGCTCGTCCGAGAGGATGCGCCCTCCGCTGCCGTAGGGGGAGGCGTCGTACGGGGGCCCGCCGCCGCCTCCTCCTCGCTCGCCACGCGGGGGGTAGCCCCTCTCCGGGGACAACACCCGGTCCTGGGACATGGCCCTCTGGACGCGGCGGGGTCGCTGCCGCTGCGGCGGGGGTGGGGGCGGCTCGGGGTTCATCTGGATCACGTGGAGGGGCAGCGTCCCCCGCGCCGCCAGGTCCGGCAGGTGCCGCTTACGTGAGTAGTATTCGTCCACGTCCTTGTCGGCTGTGGGAGAGGACACAAAAGCTGGTTAGGTGGCCAGGAGTCCTCTCTGCAGTGCCACAATTAGGTCTGGAGCTTCACTTATAAATGTAACGGGGTCAGAGCAGATCAGGCCGCCAGACGGTTTTGGTTTTTATGAGCATTGCATTGCATTATTTTGCTGCAGATGGGACAGTCACGGCCGAGGTCGTGACATTTATCTTCAAAAACTAAATTGAACCATGCAGCACAGACACTGTGTCTGTGCTAAAGTACTGAGGGCAAGCGGGAAGGGAGACAACAGAGATCAGTGGCAGCCATTTAAACAAAATGATCCCTTCATCAGTACCAATGAAATTCATCAAGTGCTTTACACATTTGCAATATATCAATCAAATTCAGACCGAATTAAGCAGGTTCGCTCACCCTTTCATGGCCAATGAGTTAGGATTAATTTGTTTAAACAAATGCAAGCGTAATGTAAATAAAGGTTAAATAAATGTGCGCTGCAGGAAATCTATCATTTAAAAGCCTGGGAGTGAATGGCTTTCACAGGGGCACAGCGGCAGCGTCCTGTAGAAGCGTGAAGAGACTCGGTCAACACACCGGTTTCTCAGCCACCTTCTCAGTCAAACACAGTAGTGTGACAGTACACACCAGTCCGCAGTTTAACTCTGGCACAGCGGGTCGCTTTTTTAACCTGAATCTTCTGTATGGCCAAGCTAGCAGAGCAAAGGACGGAACGTCGCACGTTTTCAGCGACTGACGGAGAAATGTTCTTTAGAGCATACAGAAATAACTGGATATACCTTTTGTTGAAAGGAATGGGGCTATGTGCACCTCAGACATGCAGTTAATTTGGTCATTAGCAGCCTCTTCACACTTATAAATCCAAGGCTTAATTTATTTGATTATAATTATTTTTAAGGAGGCCAAGCTTAACCAGTAGCTATTGATTTACATGCCTTCCGGATGTGTTAGTAACCGTAACAAGATGAGCCTGCGATCTACTAAAATTTTCACACAATAAAAAATATATCTCTAAATAATATACAGCCATTAAATGCCATTGATGCTGTCACACTTACGACACCTTTATGGATTTTTACATTTATTTCAGAAATTTGGTACCGCCAGTGGTTTTTCTAAGTTTTGGCTCCTTGTTACAAACGCCTCAGCCACATGCAGTGACAGCGCAGATTGACTTCTTTGACTACCTAGCCTTGAGCCATTAATCTTTATACCTTCTGTTAGTAATTGTCATTAGGGCAAGATAGCTCAGTTTCTTACTGCACGTTTAACCCCTAAACTACAGCAGTTTTGTACATCGCTCTGGATAAGAGCGTCTGTAAAATGCTTATGTAAAATGTAAAATGTAAAACACTGCAGGCTGCAGTGCTCCTATGGAAGGTTGAAGCACGCCCCTCACAATGGCACTGCCACAGGGGGCGCTGTTCAGCAAGGAGCCGTGAGATACACCAACTGCCTCCCCACTCCAGTAGGCGCTGTCTGCCATTTATATCCCGCTGCATAGGGTGCTGCGAGGTGGTCTATATTTGACCCCAGGGTTTCTTGTTCATAGTGCCTAGCCTGCACTAAGGCGAGAGGCCCCATACAATATATTGAATGGTCAATTGTGTTAAACTGAATGGCTCTTCCCAAAAGTATTGTCTACCGCCTAACCAAAAAAGTATTCTCATGGTGTGTTATTTAGATTTGTTATACTCCGGAATTGTAAATATATACAACAGTATCATATCATACAATATCATAGACTGATCTTCATCAACAACAGGAGGCTAAAGCTGTTAAATTAAAATATACGATAAATACAAGATTGGTTATTAAGTCAGGGCACCCACTGCACACCAATTACACTGCGTATACCGTGGAATATATTCATTTACGATAGCCACTGATCCTGAACCTCGACCCACCCTGGTAAGAATTGTAATTATGTTCAGCCAACTTGTGAAGCATCAATTACAATGTATTTTTTTTTTAAAAGGATTTAGATAAGGCTCGTCAGAAGATTAAATGGAAAAAATAATTGCATTACTGTTTTTTTCCCCCCCTTTTCTTAGTATGAGGATAACATGCAGACAGTTGTTCTGGAATTCACACTGATCCATTTTGTGGACATAAAAGGAAGATAAAATGTGATTTTTCTTCCAGGAGTGCGGCCTTTTTAGACGCAATATTTGCTTTATATCCATGTTTTTCCTGTATGTCCTGTATGCGTAAGTTTACCATACATGTTTAAAAATGTATTTTATATATATATATATATATATATATATATATATGCACACATTATATAATGGTATTGGTATTTGGTCTCTGATTGGGACCAGTCAACATTTTAACTATTTTTCTTTCCCTGTAAAAAGCACCTAAATCCATAAAAAAATTGAGCATAAAAACTTTAATTAAGTAGGAGTCAGCATCGCTTTTGGGATACTTGCTACATCAAATGATTTATTTGGAAACAAATTGCCTAATGGAATGGCCCAGGTTAGATCTTAAAAGTACCTAATGAAGGAGACGGTTCCCTCTCATTGGCTATGTCTGTTCTTTACTAGCAACTGTGGGGTTCATGTGAAGGGCTATCATTTCAGACTGTCCAGACAGGCCCGTAGCCGGCAGCTTGCTGCAACAGCCAACATTTATATATCCCCAGAGTCCTCAGGGGTTACTTATTTTTTATTTTCTGGTTGTTTTCTTATCCCTATATCGGGAAGTCCTGAATCGAGAAAAAAACAAAAAAACAAAACCCTTTAAACAATGTAAGTGTGCAATAAAAGAACAGAATGCAGGAATGAATTGCAGGCCCTCATCCACAAGACCCCCCTCCCCCTCTCCCCCGAGGTAAAGCAGAATCCTTACAGAGAGGATACTAGTGCAGAATACTAATTTGCAATCAGGTCGGAGACTTTCAGAAAAGATGATCGAACGTCCGGACACAAAGCCGGAAAATTAACTGAATTCTCTATACTGTCACAATCGACCATGCGTCTGATGTACCTGCTCAGGGGCAAATTTATGTAGCTTCTTAGAACCTAGATCAAACAAGTTTTCACCCCTTCGTAACATCCAGTAGGTTTTTTAAAAATTATTTATTACGTTGCATTCCATTTTGAAAACAACAGCAAAGACACATTCGCTTGTCTTTAAATCGCCCCCTGCAAAGCGACAAACAGCGGAGGATCTGATCAGCATGCATATTCAGTACGCCTTTAAACTGGAAAGTACCATGCTAGAAACACCATCAAAGGCTCCCTTTAGTCTAACTAGTCTTGCACTGCCTGGGATGAAAGAGAAAAGATCTAATATAACCATATAGGAAATTTCCTCTTCCTTGATATTATTTCATCTAACCTCTGTGGTTGGATTCCATGATCCTCTTGAATTATTAATATAAAAATGTTATTATGTATAAAATATGCATAAATTATATTTTAAGATGGTAGTTGACAAATAAAGATCAACAACTAAACTTACAAATAAATGTATATGTTGTGTAAATATGCAAATTAAATATTCTAACATCAAAATGTCAACCAGGTTGAAAGGTTGTAAGACATTGAATATGTTACCCATTATAAAGATCTACAATGGTTGTTTAAGCCCTATTAGACAAACATTGCTGTTTTCTTGTTGGTGTTTTATCTTTAAAATATATGCAAAATATGATGCAACATTATTTGATTGCTTGAGTTTCATCGTTGAGGTTGCGGACTTTGTTTGGTTTTGTGTAATAACTGTAGCAAGGATTTCATCCAAAAAAAAAAACTTATCTTATAACTGAAAGTAAAACTTATTATTTTCTAAAACTCATATGCCTACAGTTATTCCCAGACAAGTATTTAATACCCTAATAACTTTAATCACACTGACCTAGACATCAGACAGACTTATTAAAATAAGTAATATCCTGCTGGTAAACGCTGTCTGCTAGAATGTAGAAAAAATGTTATTCATAAGATAAGGAATAAAGTGTATGAGTCCATAGGTTCTGCTAAATCCAGAAGGGAACAATTTGTCCATATCATAGGGAATTTTTAATAAAAGGGAATGTACAATCTGTGAAGCATGTACATGCAATGTAAAAAGCTTTAAATATTTCCAGCTGTGTGTATGGAAGGTTACGCGTTTTTGACTATTGCGTTACGACACACTGCCCTTGGGACAGCACCCATGCGAGGCAATGCCGGACAGCAGTTAGCATGTAGCGCGATGCATGCAACGGGGGGGACCTACTCAGTCTTTTCAGGGAGGAGTATTTGCTCAGGTCGGACTTGACCGCCGTTTCGTACGACGGGGGCAGGTGGGACAGGCTCTGGAAGGAGCGAGAGAAGGAGAGGTCGTAGGGCTCCGTCTGTGAGGTAAGGATGCTGTTCATCCGCGGGTTCTCTGTGGAAGAGACAGGGGGAAAAGACAAGCAGAATCGCAGTGAGATCACAATCGTCGCACATCGGCAAGAGGGGAGCGCTGCTCAAGGGGCCCGGTTGTCATTGGAGCGACTGACAGGTATCCTGCAGCTGCCTGGACAGTCTTACATCTGATTGCACACCGAAAGCGTCTGTTTTGCATTTGGCAGCGGAGCTGTGTGTCCATTACGGGCGGAGCTAGTGACGCCAGGGCTTCGAGTTAAGCTCAAGGCCTTGATGGCAAAAAAAAAAAATGTCTTTTTTAATCAGGCCGCCGGTGACTACTGTGGCAGATAGGTTGAGGATGCGAAACGCTAAGGAACCCATGGAACGGCGGTGATGCGATAAGAAGGGAGAGAGAGAGACTCATGCACTGCTGCTGGCTGTGCGGCCGTCACGCTCATTCTGCATAGGAAAATGAAGCCATCCTGCGCCTCACCTGAGTGGCCAGGATCAATACTGCAGATAGATCACAGCTCACAGCACAAAACCTCAGAATTCGAATGTGTTGGGGGAGGGGAGGGGAGGGGGTTGGTAGGACGGGGACTAAATGCACATACATTGTTTTATATGTGTCTTTTGCGCAGGTTTCGCTGTTTTTCCCCACACAAACGAGTCAAAGGAAGAAATAACGAAAGAGTAACAGGAATGCGCATAAATAATGAAGAGTTACATATGACCACCTCAGCAGCCACTCGCGGCACCCGTCGTTTTCAAGCTTCATTAATTTACTAAACATCCATTTAAATAATTATGCCCTTAATCTCCTGTAAATCTATGGTAATAGATTACTTTTTATGCCAGAGTAAATGCACAGTAAGGCCCCGTTGAATGCCTAGGCTGAGTTCCAAGACAAGACAACTTACAACAGATTTTATTCTGATGGGGTTATTATGGCTTTGTAACTGGCGCACATTGCTATAGGCAAACGCATTATACACGCAGTGTTTCTTGAAGTCTTGAAACCTAACCAATGTTTCAGATGATTAGAATGCCTACTCTCCAAAAAAAAAAACCACGTTAGAAAAATCCAGTTCCGATAAGCCGTCAAGCTGTTATGTGAACAATCAATTCAGAAGAATAAATCATAAAAAATTAAAGCGAAATTTAGTCTTGATCATCCATTATTTCAAGAAAGAACAATTTAGCTGCAATCCACCACCACAGCACAATGGAATTCAGTGTGTGCTGATAGAAATAAATGTTTGAGGCAGTCCTATTACATTGCATTCCCCCGTAGCAGTTGAATATCTATCTGTCATCTCTCTAGGCAGCAGCCGCTGGCCCAGTAAGGGTCGTTTTCAGAGATGCACTCCCTCTGTAATCCTGATGACACAAATAAAGTAGTCGTGACGTGGAGCATGTACATACATGTTAAAGTCAAAGTAGCTGGCTTTTAAGGCACTCTCATGACAAGTTAACTAAAATGGCGGTTGCGTGCTGGCAGTTTAATTATAATTCCTCATAGCAGGTCCACTTTTGACAAGGTTGCCGTCAGAATGATGTTGCTGCACACGGTCTGAGATAAAGAAATGGAGATGGCGATCTATTGTATCAACATGGCTCTGGACCGGTTGCATACTCAGCTCTGCTGAAGCTCTGCCGTGCTTTCTGTTCTAAGAGACTGCTGCCTGTGAGACCACTTTGTTGTCTCAAAGTCTCCCCATGAAGTATAATAGGGTTCAGAACATAAGCAGTTTAATCACAGCGCTGTGATTAAATTATTTAGTGATTACAGGATATAAGCTGCCAATGGAGAAAGGTCAGTCTTTTTAAGAGTCATTAAATATTTGTTTTTGTCTTGAATGGATAATTTACTGAATCATTACCTGAAAGTTTCCCTGGGTTCTATAACTATTTATCCATGGTTTTCAGATGTGCTATATCAGGGCATTTGTCACCATGAAGATGAAAATCCACTGGGGTTTAACAAAACCATCGATATGTGACTACCAGGGCATTCTTTTTACATTGATACATTAAATCTGGAGTGTTAGAAGGGTTGATAAAGAAAACAAAAAGATAACAAAAAGTAAATTCAAATGTATTTTCAGATGTATATGTATGATGCTTTTCAAAAATAGCTCAAACTCCCGAAAACAGGGTGGCCACCCCCCACCCACCGTTCCCCCCAGACACATGTAACAATGTAAAACCAACAGTAAACCGTGGAATCGTGTTACTGGGCACGCATGGGAGGGGACCAGGGCACCTGCTCAACACGCATGCAGGCACGGAAGAGAACATGCAAAGCTTCCCACGCGGGGGCTGGAATCATTCCCAGCATGCCGCCTGCTTGCCATTCTCAAGACCTGGACTTGAGGAGTATACGATGAAAAAAAGGACCGTTTCCTCCAAAGGAGGAGAAGAAAATATTTTTACAATATACATTTAGTCTGCAGTCTGTATTAAGTATATATGTTTAACTTGTATTTGTATTAGTTCAGGTATATTATATAAACTCAAATTAAGGAAATGCATTCTTAGGTTGAAGTACCATATTCCAGTGGCTGACGCTGGAACGAGCCTTACACATGGAGGCAATAAATAGTGCAAAATGATTTGATTTTAGTCAAAGCCTTTATTTTTTCACGAGTCCTACAGACACAATGTCAGATTAGTATAACAAGGGTTTGGTGAATAACTCAAATTATATTCAAAATAACCGAGAATTGGCTTCTCGTGTGAAGCTAGAGGCTAAGAGAGTTTAATTTCATTTAAAATGACAACAGGGGACATTTGAATGCACTGCGAGTTCAGCATTTTATCAAAGCATGAAAATGGTTGAGTGGATCAGAAACAGTGCGACCTTTACAGAACAGTAGGCTAATTGTGTTTCATTACATAAACCACAAACGAACAGTGGCCAAGTCCAAGTCTATTTCTTCAGAAAAACAAATGTATATGATTTTAATATCGTGGATATTTAAATAATTTTGCTTAATGTAATAGAATAATGTCAGAACAAATATTCTATTTCTTAAAGTTTTTGGGTTTTTAATGAACTGCTTTAATCCATTAGGGATGATAAATATTGATGTATTCGTATTTTCTACATTTAAAAATTTAGTTTGAATTACTTCCTATTTCTAATTAGACAGTTAAAACTTTCATAATTCCTCTAACAGACCTTTAATATATATTTTTATTTTACCACTGCCAATTCACGGTTGTTTTCAGGTTGCATACCAGCTTATATTATTTTCAGAGATTATATATATATATATATATATAATCTCTGAAAAACAGGGGAGCTTTCAGGGAAAACCATACAAGGAAAAAATATATATTTTGGGAGTAGTTTTGGGGAGATTGAGTCAGGGATCAACATTCTATTTAGAGTCTTACCTTGATACAAATTAGAAAAACTATGGAAGTGTTGCTTTCGTTTGTCTGTAAAGCAATAAGATTAGCTGTTAAAGGAAACAGTACGCAGCTGTGTTCTCTAAATTTCCCATCTAAGAAGGAAACATTGCTATTCTGTCACAGGGGGAACCGACTTTTGAAAATTTGCCTGGACTCCACTCTTTTGGATATAAGATCACAACCTTAAGTTTGGCCTTTTTTTCCAGGTCAAGGTCATGCATTATACCAACTATACATCATGTCAGAAATTTAGTATGCCTCGAGAGAACCTTCTGACTTGGTTGAATTTAGGTCCACACTCAGTACAAGGTGGTAACTTATCACAATTGTGTAATCAACTTGAAATTTGTGAGACAATCTCTTCAGTCAAAAAAACATTAATGCAAGAGTTGCATTTCACAAACTCTACCTGGCCTGGCACCTGGCACCAAAAGCCTTACAAACTGATAGGTGGCAAGGACTTCAATAACAAATCCTTTGGTATCCCAAAGGGTAATGCCACTTGGCCAAGCTCCATGGTTAGATCAACATTTAGGACGGTGACACAAAAACATCAAATCAAACACAAATTAAAGACATTCCCTACAATATTCCCCATCCCCCCACCCAGGTGTAAATCCTGATCCCCCCCATCCATAAAACACGTCATCAACATTCACATGATATTGACAGATATTGTTAATAAATGTCCTCATCTCTCAGTCGATTGTTGGCTGCTTACCATTTTTTGGAGTGCGGGTTGGGCTACTGAGAACCAGGTGATTATAGTTGTGTTGGTGGTTACCTGCAGAAAAAGATATTTTAATTAAACAACAAATTTAAATGAAATTAATATTAACTTTGAGACAGCTATTTAAACCTAGTGAACTTCACTGACCCCCCGTAAAAGCTCTGTCTCTGTCGGTTGATGGGAGCCTGGCAGACAACCGTGGCCTGAGAAGAAACCCAGGATAGCTATTTGAAGCTAAACATAGTTCTGTCTTCAGAAGTAATGCTGTCCTGTAAAGAGGAAACTTCTTCATGTATGTATGTGTGTGTGTGTGTGTATATATATATATATATATATATATATATATATACACAGTTACCTCTAAAGAAGTAACCTCTTACCATCTAGTTTTCCATAGTTTCATTCTATCAATTTCACAACATAAAAGCCACGAGGCCAACTCGCAGTATTTGGCCAGACATTAAATAGAAATTTGCTCCTGCAGATATGTTCTCATTCCTCACCCAACATTTAAGAAAGATTCTGGAGAGAAGTTGTCCACAAGGCTGTAAGCAAGTTAAGACTGGGGGAGGGGATATGTTACAGCTTTATTGTATTTGCAACTTACCCGGCGATACATTTGAGTCTACAACCAGACAAACAAAAGTAGGATTATACAAGACTAATACACAAGCAGATAATTCAACTGAACATTACCCACCACATTATGCTTTTCATGAAGGGGACAAATTTGCTTTTCCATAAACCGATAGTGAAGTGGCCAGACGTCTAAGCGGAAAGCACCATAGTGCTTTTCACCAGTTTTCACATCCAGCTTTATTCCTCGTCCTATTCTCCCCTTCAAGGCAACATGTATGAGACTTGACACAAGGCCAAGAAAGGCCATGACCATTTCAAACCGGACGTAAATTTCAAAAATAGGCGGGACGCGAAACACTGCAAAGTGTTATATGTTATTCCTCATTGGTGACTTTTAGCACGTTTAACACAAGTGTTTTGTTGTGATAGTTACAGCCCCGTTGTTTTGCACATCGTTTAGCATTTGCGTTCTGGCAGGGGCCTTTATCGGCCATTTGCTCCACTGTAACAACGGTACCTTCTGAGAAGGTAGCAGGTGGCTTCCAAATTTGCTTGTCAGACAGCGAGAGGGGCTTTTATTGAGGCCATTGTGTTTGGGAGGGATGATGAATGGCAGCTATTCTGAGCTGGACAGGACCTGTATATGTGAGAGCAGTTAGGAGAATCTGTAAGCCAAGTGCTATACCATTTTGATTTGTCGTATCGCAGTGGTTGTGTATTTCCGAGGAGTTGAGGGCTTTTTCTAATAAGGCCATTTTCATGTCTAGGTCCTCTGTGGTGTTTTGTTCCTATGGTTTCAGCTTATATATA
>JAOYSI010009773.1:0-10724 GCA_025775065.1 Hiodon alosoides
GAGGGTGGCAGATGTTGCAAAACCTCTAATAAACAGCCTGCTCTGTTACCAAGGCATGCTTTGTTTGCTGAAGTAAACAGTGGGGAGAGGCCAGGTGAAGGAGCAGAGATCGATGCCACTCGAATCCTGTTCTCGCAGCTAAGCGCTTTGTTTGGGGGGGGGGGGGGGGGCTTCCAAATGACATCCAGGTGTACCGAGAGGTTCCCCCACTGCTCAATTCTAACAGGCCACACAGCGTGCTCCAGCTGAGATTTTTTTTTGGTAAATGAGAGATAAGGTTGCACATTTTCTGGTTTCAGGGTTTGATTCTATGCATTTATTTACATAGTGAGAAAGTTGGAATGGCTGACATTTCTGTATGGAACACCAATGCCCCCCCCCCCCATAGAGGGCCCCTAAAGTCAGCACAAAATGTTCTGAACTGAGGAAGCACGTGCGTATGTGTGAATCAGTGTTTGTATCTGCATGCGTGTGTGTCTGCATGTTCTTGTGTGTATGGGTGTGTCCACGTGAGTGTGGATCTGCATGTGATAGGTCTGTATGAGCATGTATAAGTCTGTGTGCTTGTGTGAGTGAGTACATACATCTGTATGTGCTTGTCTATGTGTGTGTGTGTGTGTGTGTGTGTGTGTATCAGTGTGTGTGGCAGAGAGGTAGCGCGTGTGTGTGTGTGTGTGTGTGTGTGTACTCAGATTTACAACAAGCAGAGCAGTGCTGCTCCTGCAGCGACAGTAAAGAGCAGATTTATAACATGTTTAAATACCTTAATTCAAAGCAGATTGTTTTTCCTCAGGCTCCTGGCACAAACTCCTCTGTCACAAAGGGCCATTACATCATGACCCAGTTGTGTGCAGGGCCTGTCTCGCGTGCTCTGTCAAAGCCTTTCACAAACGCACAAATCCAAATACCTGAGAGAGCGCAGCTAAAGAAACAGAACAAAAGCAGGGATACAGGGACCCCTCTGAGCAACGCAGGAGGGCACGCAGGACGCGGGGGTGAGTCGCTCTACACGCCATGTCCTGCCCCTCTGCAGCGCTGTGTCAGGCTAACAGACTGAACTCAAACTGAATCAGCGCAGCACCCGGGGGCCGGCGGCTGCTATCCCCCACAGGGAAACATGCTAATTAAATGAGCTTCCTTCTTCCAATTTGCCCCTGGAACAATAGGAGCAGTAGAACAGGTAGCACATTGTTAGCAAAAAAAGCCTGCGGAACTGCAGAGCCTGTAAAAGAACATACTCGAGTTTATTGCAAAGAAGAACATCCCGCCCGACTCGATCTTTCAAGCTGTGCCAGCAGGTAGGAGCTCTGTAAATCATCCTTTATCAGCAGCCGTCAGCATCCCTGAAAAAGCCCACATGCCTTTCTCTCAGAACAATGAAGGCAGAGGCTTCCCTCCACCTGGGGCAGCCGTTCCGAATGAGGGAGGCGTGGCTGAATTACAGGTTGGGGGAGTCTTCAAATGCCACTTTGTCCAGCAACGCTACAGCAAGCCCGCAACAAAACGGCCCAGTCCTGACCAGAGGTTAGGAGGCTGAATGGCAAACATGCCATCCAACATCAAACAAACACTCACAGATACAGTTTCTCACCCAAAGTGTAAGACAATAGCCAGCTCATCCTCTCCATTTGTTAGTCATTACCATTAGTGTTATAATGCACCAAACCCTTTGGCCCAGGGCCCTACACCGACCCAACATGTCTGAACGCTTGTCGATGGTTTCCTGTGTCACAGTCACTCGAAGCAGAGAATGATTGCAATGAGAGTGTATAATCGCTTGCACACCACTGTGAGTGTATCTGCTGATGCTAAGGGGTTCTAGTTATACATTGTGAGTTTGTCTGTTCATGCTATGGGGTTATAGTTAGGGCCTGTGAAATTACCTGACAAAGTGTCAGTGGTCACAAAAAAAAAAGCCAGAAAAATGAAAAATAAATTGTACTTTGCATCATAGGTTTGAAAACCGTAAAAACAGGAATCAAAGCTCAAGTTACGAGGTTATAAAAACCGCTGGGCAGACCTGGAGCGGGAGATCAGCGTCGACTGTTTGAATGCAGCAAACTTCCTGCCCAACCATGCAAACCATCATGATCTCGTGCTGATGTGGTGCAGAAACGCGACCGAGGGCACACTTGGCACCACTAGCGTCGAACACGGAGAGGCTCTCTAGCCAAGAACAAGAACAGGAAGTGCCATTTCATTTGTGCCCTTCAGCAAACAGGAAACGGCTCCACTTTGAATAATGCATTTTGCAAACAGTACCCTTTTCAAATGAGCATTAAATAAATAGGCACACGAGTCAGATACACAAAACGCTCCCATGACCTTCTTGCAACGTGCTTCAGTGCGCACCATCAAAGCAGCGCTTATAACAACGTTGTCTATTGGGTTTAAACAGCATCTGTTCTAGCAAGCTCTTCGCCGTACGCTTAGCTCGCAGAAACTCTCTTTTATAAGCAAGGCTCGCTGAAGCACCGGGAGCAACAGGCGGGCGAGAGGGTTGGAAAACTCAAACCAACTGTTGACTCCAACACTAAAAACAGCAGGAGTTTTCATTTACCCACAAAGACAATCTTCTCAGCTGCTCAAACACACACGTAACACATGTAGTTGCCCATGGGCTCGCTCCAGCAAAGCACCCCTCCAAGACTGAGAGCTACTGTCCCTTGGTAGAGGGGCCCCTCCAGCCCAGATCTGTGAGCCCCACAGTAGGCGAATCAAACAGCTCGACTTCAGAGCCTCACGCCCGATCATCCGAGTTCCACATTGTCAGAGAAGCACCACCGCCCAAGTCCCGTACTAATCACACAACACACTGGCCTGGAGAGAAGATTTCAGCTGTAATGTTTCAGGGGGTGGGGGGGCAGCTTTTGCAACCCCTCTGGAATGGGGCCTCTGCCTATCCGGTTCACCGCTAAACCACAAACCTTCCTCCTCTGTTTTTTGACACTGAAAAGAAACATCCTGGCCAGCCTCACATCTCAGCTTTTATAGCCAGGCACTGGGGAGTGGGAGGGTGGGGGCGTCTCAAAGTACTTTGACTAACATTCCATCCGCACAGGGGCTACCACCAGACCGGACTGAACAGGACCGTGTTGACTTTTCCCACCCCACTCCTCGGCCCCAGCAAGTGACATCACAGCTGGCTCGAGCGTGCGCTCTGTGTTGGACCGGTCCGACGGGCCGATGGCGAGGGACGGATGGGTCTCTGACAGACGCAGCGATGCCCGACAACAGAACAGCAGAGGATGACGGATCGGATCAGAGGTCACCGAGGAGCAGCCCAGCGCATTCTTCCCGACTTCAACAGCGAGACCACAGGAGCGCCTGACCGGGCACAGCGCAACTCCCCTTCACAAGAGCAAAACAGCAGGAAACGTCCATCGCCACCAGCATCCCCAGATCCACTTCCCTGGGAGCGCACTGTCAGGGACTCTGCCGTGCAGCTCTCACACATCCCTCCGTCTGATGTACAGGCTTTGAGGCTTTGTTGTTGGGTGACGGGAGCCAAAGAAACAATGGACTGCAACAAGAAAGCCTGCCATGGTCATTCAACCTGTTCCGACACAATTCCCTTACAGGCCACCTTATAAAAACTAACTGGATGGTTTGTCGGCTATTACGTAGGCGACTTGTTTTATGAACTGCCAACATTGTTTAGCCCATTGACCCGGCCATACGGACCACTTAGCCAGATGCAGCCGGAAGAAGGGAGCTGATCCAACACATCAACATTGCGTACCCGGTTAAGTCTCACCACACCCATCTCATATAATAAGAGCAGTAAATTTTGCCGAGAAAAAACAAACAAAAAAATAAAAACACCAAATAATAAAAATTGTATTCTGAGATAAAATTTTCACCCATTTTCCTCAATACTGCAGTGTGTTTAGATGTTAAAACACATCATCTTTCGCATTTGTACTAGCGTCCATTCGCCTGAATTGACTGCATTAAAACAATAACAAAAAGTTTTTTTTAAAACACCTACAAGTATAAATCTCAGAAGGACAGAACAAGAGGAGTTGTGCTCCATATCCCATCTAGATATGCAGGCAGTTGAAAAGCGAGTCGCATAACCCCCCTGAGAATTAGCACACTGGTGGGTGGGGGGGGCTCTCTGTAGATGGGATCTTTAATTCTCCAATAGCATCAAAAAAAGGGAACAGTTCATTATGTGCCAGCGGGTCGGAGAACTTCCATTATAGTGATTTAATTTACTTCAATCAATACATACATTTTTTATAAAGACTGGATAACCCCATATTATAAGAAAGAGGTTTGGAACATTGAACAGACTGGGTTAAAGTGCATGAAAATGGAACTTGTGAAAGGTCTGCTGAACTGAGAGGTGAGCACATAAAGAGATGGCCTTATCACTTCATCACAAGGCATTGGGGAATGCATTACATGCAAAAGGATTGAGCTGTAACATGAATTAATAAAATTTCATAAGCAAAAAAACTTCCACAAACTGATTTAGTCTGAATTCTCCAACCCGGTCCACACCTGCGCCAAATGGACCTGCACACATATCACCTGCATCGTATTTACCTTCTCTATAATCCCAGTCCAAAAACATCTGGAAACCTTCCAGCCATTAAGACCAGGACCAGCTCAATATTTAAATGTAGTGCTGCCTTTGGTATGTAAAATAGTTGCTATTAACATTGCAACACTTACGATCTATGCCCTATGATTGTTGGAGAGCAGAGCTGCAATCAGGCTTTATTATATAATGAAATATTTAACTTTTTTTTTTATTTTTTATAATATAGATAAAAAACATGATAATTCACGCTATGAATGGTCTTTGGCATAAAAAAACTGGGACAACTTAAAGGTCATAGGTTCAGTCTTGACCCTCGTTTCATTTGACCTGCAGAAACAAATCATTCTAGGCCATTGTAATCCGTCATTTGGTGAAAGTTCTCCTGAAGTCTGGCTGTAACTTCCCTAGGGGGTGAGCATGGCTGACAGCAGTCATTAAATAAATGCAGAGCACAGACCGCTCTCTCCATAGGTCTAGATCAAGCATTTTTGTTGTTAGCGAAAGGAGGATCTGAGTATAATAACTAAAGGTCATTAAACTAAGCATTATTATTATTAGCTTGCTGCAATATATCAGGACCCCCAGCACGGTAGGACCCAATTCCACAGCACATGATGATACTCAGGTAAGTCTGCCGGCAGGCAAAAGCAAAGCTCGTGTTCTGTGCCTGCTCCGGATTTTCTGGCTGATACAATCGCAGCCCGACTAGGATTAAGACCTTTTCAGACACATTGTGTGAGACTGAAACAGGGCATTTACTGGGTTTACTCGCAAGACAGGAGAGCTTGTTACCCTGCCGGAGCTGAGGACAATGGAGCTGCAGTAAGGAGCTCAGTAAAAATCCAAGAAAGGGAAATAAGTTGAGATCCTCTATCCTACGATTAATCAACTGATCCCTGTAATTAACCCAGTTTTCTCAAGGGGCTCGTCGACTAAGCGGAAACGGATCCTCCCTCAGTCACGCCTCCAGCATAGGAAACAATCCCTGTGATCCAGGGGAACTTTGTGGGACAGACGGCTGGCCCAATAACAGCGCACGTGACAAGAGGCTGTCTCAGAAGACAGGCAGCGTGTTCAAGTCCCCTTCCCAGGATCCACATGGCTGCCAGCTGACAGGCTTTGCTGATCAGCCACGTGCCAGTGAAGAGAGGCCCCTGCTGTACTGACTGGCTGGTCACACCTCGCTAATCACTAACATCGCTACCTGGTGATGTCTGGACAAACGTGAAAGCCCCACCCACCCCCGTGCATTGACAGCTTACAGCATAGACTGGGCCCTGCCTAACTGGGCAAGAGCGTGCTTCACATGCCTGAAATAAACCCAGCTCGGCCCCCTTCTCACACAGCTCAGAAAGAGTTCAATAAATATTACAGCCATTACCAAAAAAATGCTTTCTACAGAACTCGCTCAACACTGTTTTGCATAATGTTGGCTGTCAAACTCCTCGCCCAGGTACCAACCACAAGGAAAAGGCTATGTCACGCACAGGTGTCCCTTTTGCCTCCTCACCCGGGCGGTGGGGATAGGGACGCCACTTCTGTCAACATCTAAAGATGACAGCAAACAAACCTGCAGCAGCAAGACAAGATGCAAATCAGCACGCCAAGTTCCAGCATGCACCACAGGGTCTTGACGGTTGTCATAGAGCACGAGGGGCCAGCCAAAAAAAGACCACTGCTCACTCCCTGATAGGGCTGACAAGTGCCCCAACTAATCAGATGAAAAAGGGGTCCTTAGAAGCTAGCAGCCCCTGCACACGGCTGCCAAAACAGACAAATCACTTTGTCACAGAAGCTAAAGCTAAAGCCATCAACTTCATTCACCGATTAAAACCAACTTCACTTATGAATAAACGATATAAAAACAGATCCCCCCCCCAAAAAAAAATAAGTTCTTGCTTAAAACAAAACTTTAGAACCATTTACTGGAAATATTTATACATGTTGTAGTTATTTTTTTTACTAACAATACAAGAAAGAGGGATGAATACAAGTAATTAAAAGTTTAAACAGAGATTTACTAAAGCTGATTAAAAATGTGTAATTTCCTGTCCCGTATGCAATCTAGTTTAAAGAGTGAGTAATTTGTTACTCAGGAACTGAAACCTGTACATTGATGCAAGTCAACCGACAACTCTGTCAGAACGGATACAGAGAGCTTGGTCTTAGAGTTCAACCTTAAAACTGTTTTAGGCGTTTAAAAAAAAAAAAAAAAAGAAATAGAATACCAATCTGAAAAGTCGTCAGTTGATAAATGTGCTTCTTATGTGTTAATGTTTTATTATTATCCGACTAAAATACAGCACATTAATATAAATCAACATATAAATATGTTGTCATGCGTCTCCATGACTACTGGAGGCCTGAATGTGGTCAATGGTGTGGAGCCAGTCGAGCTGAGGACAGTATAATCTATTGGCTATCACCCGTAGTGGCCTGTGCCAGGGCCTGTGAGCTCATTTTTAATGTACATCTGCTGGGAACACCTTGTTCTCTGCAGCGCACTAGAGTCACAGCAGAGGACAGAACTATTACAAATCGGGACACGGACCATTACGCAGGGAACGCATCGACGTCGGGGCCAGCAAAACCACCCCAGCCGTCTTCCGCTCGGAAAAATCAACACAGCACTGTCGGGTCCAGTCTGAGGACCACCGCAGCTATTAACCCCCACCACTGACTGCTCTGCTCTGCTCGGCTTTCAGGGGCCCTAACTCGGGACACCTAAAAACCCACAGGCCTGGCTTTGTTTCCAAGGACCCTCACCAGAAACCGGTTTCTCAACACATACTTTGACAGCAAAAAATTATTAAAACTTACATACACAACCTTTGTGAGAAGAGCACTTCACTAACATCTTTCAGAATGATCAAGTAGGTTTATTTATCTGCTAAATCACTTAATTGTCTGACTCGTGTGCCCGTGGCTTGAGAAATCGACACTGGATGCAACAGAAAGTCCCATTGAAGGGCAATAACGATTTGAAAAAAGTACAGATAAATAATATTATTGGAGTGGCCCGGGTTACCGGATTATACACACAAGGAGAATGTACAGTGGCAAACCAAAATGAGTCAGCGAGTTAAAACTATTTTCTGCTACTTATCCAAGAGCTAATTGGAATGCTCAAACCCAAGGAAAGGGGCAGTGAGGGGACCATTAGGTGGGCTTGACTGCTAATGAAAAACACTGAACATTTTATTTCCCTTGCCTCTGCCAGCACTGGCTGGGCCTGCTTCCCCATTCCCATTTCCCCTCTGAGCGTGACCAGTGGAAATGTTCGCAAATGAGGCAGTGGTGTTTTTCGTCTGAAATAGGCCTACCTGAGGGAGGAGGTTTCAAATCTAGTGACCTTACACTCTTTACACACAGACACGAGACACTATCAACTACATCATCATTCACAAAGCAGAATTTCTTTGTCTCTCACGCGCACACACACGCGCACACACACACGCGAATCCTGAACATAACAGCTGAGTGACACACCCCTTTATGAAAACGCTTCACTCACATTGCTGGTTGCATCCTGGTTGAATGAGGAAATTCTTCCCCCATTTCCTCCCCACAAACTCAGAACTATCGCCTACTTAGGGACAGTATTCCTAAATAATGACTTATTCTATGACAACTGATCTGCCGACTGGTGGTCCTAAACAGGAGAAAACATTTGACACAAGCAGCTTTAAAACAAATAACAAACCAGATTGGGATTTTCAGAGTGGGCATGAATCAGTATTCCGAGTTATTCTCAATTCTATAAATTGTGCCATTTCAGAAAAGCTTAGCACTTGGCCTTGATTATGTGCCAGTTAGACCCTGTTAAACCTAATGATATGTTAACCAGGTAGTCTTAAAAAAACCCTTTATCATAAGAAAGGGTAAAAAGAAGGCCAGGCCTACCCGTCCTCATCCCCATCAAGGGGGATAGGTATTCCGAACAGGCTGTTCACAGAGGGCGAGTGTAGTTGCAGGTTCTCTGGGACCAGGGGCTTCATGGGGTCTTTTCCAGGAGTGACAGGGGGCTGAGGTAGGACGTCGGACTGCCTGTGACCATCTTCTCCAGGGCTGGCTGAGCCCCCCACCATCTGAGGCTGTGCTGCAGAGCACGGGGTCAGGTTTGACACGTTCACAGGAGTGCTGGAGGAAACCGGGGAGCCCCCAGTTGGTCCAGAGGGCTGGTACTGGGCCAGAGAGGATGTTCCAACCCCCGGCTGCTGCAGGGGTCCTTGAGTGGGGGCTGGTTGGCCGAGTGATACTGAGTCCAGGGGCTGTCCGCTCCCGGGGCCGGGAACCCCCGGCAGAGTCTGGGGGGCGGCAGTAGGAGCACCCGGGGTCTGCAGCTGCCTGTAATCTGCCTGACTGGTAGGCTGGCTGAGAAGATGGAGTGGCCCCTGGGCAGGATACCCAAAGGGCTGGGCTAGGGTTGGCACACCCTGTGTTCCGGCAAAAGGCCCCGCGGAGAGGAGCGTCTGAGGGGCTATCTGCGTGGACCCAGTGCTGTACCCAGGGGGCTGGAATGCACCCTGCGTCATGGCAACGCCAGCAGGCTGTTGCCCAGCGGCGTAAGGCTCAGCCGCCTGCAGGTGGGCATCTGCAGTCGAGTCTGGGCCCTGTCCTGTGACGGACCCGGCAGTGGCTCCCAGACCACTGTCTCTGTCTGTACTGTGATCCAAGGTGTTGGCGTGTCTAATGCTGTCCACAGTCCTGGTCATAACCGAACCCTCAGAGTCCCTTTCATAGTACTCCATGCAAGTCCACCGGCCCCGCCTAAAGGGTTCCCCGGTGCCGTGGTCAAGTTTTATGACCCTGAAACGAGAACTGCAACTTGTGGTGGTGGTGGCAGTGGCTGTACTAACCAGATTTGTGGCAGAGGGTAGCTGAGAGGTGCACAAGGACACGCTTGTAGCCACCACCGCAGCAACTGAGGCCGATTGCTGAACGATCCCCGTCGGAAAAGAAGGGGGCTGGCCTGCTGGCCCCACAGGTTCGGGAGCCTGCTGACTGACATGAGAAGCACTTCCCAATACGGTGCTCCTATAGCTGAACCCCCCGTTTGGTGGGGTCGATACAGATGGTAGCTGTCCATCTTGAGGTATGTGCGGTGCCACTGCGCCAGGGGCCTCCGTATCCACTACGTTGTTTAAGGTTTCTTCCGATGAACTCCTGTTGCACACCTCCAGCTCGAATTCGGCACGGGACACGTCGAATATTTCCGAAGAAACGTCTTCCGTCCTTGATTCGTCTGGATCGTCCAGACTCTCGGTGTCGTCAGTGATGCTATTGCCAGCCACCTGAGCCGGTGTCACGCTGGTAATCTGGAAACAGCTCTTCTTTTTCGCCGGCATTTTAGACATTTTGAAGAGCAGGTTAACCGCTTAGCCTCTTCGTTTTATTGGTTTCAAAAAGAGTGTACAGCTGATGTATAATCTAAACAGTACACACACTGTGAAATAGCTCAAATATATGACAATTTCACAGTTTTAGCTAACTGTTAGCGAGACTAGCGTGCGTCATCTCTCTTCCTCTTCTCTCCTGTTGCATTGTACCCATTTAAAAAAATAAACGAACCAAACCTTCTGAACTCTTCACACGAATACTGTGAATATTTAGCTCGTTTGAAACTACCTCTTTCCTGTCGCAGGTCTGTCAGAGCCGGCCTATTCTTAAAGATAATGTCCCGGCTCCGGAGTGGCCAGCAGGCCGCTGTCGCAGATACACTTTCCCAGCTGCTACAGCTACTTTAGACTGAGGCGGGCCCGGACCCCACCACTCCTCAATACCTAGCTAGCTTGCTAGCTAGCTAACACTTTTTCCTACCAGTGAACTACCATGTACAACATCCTGTGCAATACATTTATTCGCCTTTTACTCTTCGTATATATCAAATGCTGGAAACTATGAAGAAACCAGGCAAAGCTGCTTTCCTGGACTGAATATTCGCTACTCACACACTCCAGGGAACTGAAATTCACAAAGTGCCTGCCTGTCTCCCCGCTTCAGTCACACACTCGCAGTCTCCCCCGCCTCGCACTCTCACTCTCGCTCTCTCTCTCTATCTATCTCTCTCTCTCTCTCTCTCTCTCTCTCTCTCTCTCTCTCTCTCTCTCTCTCTCTCACAATAAGAAAAAACACAACACAGTCAGACAGTGCAATCGGTGATGTTAGCGCC
>JAOYSI010009775.1:0-10723 GCA_025775065.1 Hiodon alosoides
CCCCCCCCCCCCCCCCCCCCCCCCGCCCCCCCCCCCGGCGCCCCGCGAGAGAGAGAGAGAGAGAGAGAGAGAGAGAGAGAGAGAGAGAGAGAGAGAGAGACCATGATAATGTTTTCCCTCTCTCATCTGATTGTATTACAGTGAGAGCAGTTTGGTGGATCAGGCATTACAAGGTTGGGTGGCTCGCTCTCTTTTTGTGGCTCCAGGGTTAATCTGCTATCAGCCCCACAGCAGGCAGGCCCAGACCCCTGGCCGCACTTTGTGTGGGCGAGTCTGTCTGCTGGTGTGATGATTTAACTGGAATTTGTTTTATTTGATTTAACTTTATTTTCTTATTCTTTTGTGCATTTACTGTGGGAATAGAGAAGTTAAACTGCCACCTTAAAACATCTAAGGATACGCGAGCAAGTGCAGGAATGTGACAAAGTGCCCACATCACCTTGAACTATAAAACCATATTTAAAAGTTTACCCACCACCTTTTTTTATTAAAGTTGCTGTTGTGGACATCTGGCAGAGGCCAAAAGGTCCAGTTCCTGCCGTTGGAGTGCATGTTGGGGCAACCGACATTAATCACCACCATCAGCTACCTATCCAAGTGCTGATGAATGAGTGTTGTTGGGAAGTCATTAGAGAGTGGGTGCTGCTTCCATTTATAACATGAGAGCTGTCGATGGCAAGCTGCCTGCATGTTGGTAGATTGCAATGTGAGTCAATTACCTTTTCTTCCCTGGGCTAATAAGAGAATTTCTCCCCACTGTATCCTGTCCTTCCTTAGGCAGTGGCTCATTTCCATTACACCTGTCATTGATTTAAAACATAATGGAATGGGGTGTAAAGATTGAGTGGTCAGGAAGCAATGGTTGTGTCTCATTATTGGGCCTCAATTTATTAACATAGATATGTCTACTTTTGCAGAGGGGGAAAAAAATCCAATATCCAAAAATCTATTTAAAAGTATACATATATTTTTCCTTAGAAAGGTGTTGAAATGCATTATTTTCCAGTATAAACTAAATGACTGGAGAGAAGCGATGGAGAGAGAGGGGCATGCAGAGGAAAAATATAAACTGACACTACTGCACCTGTCTTATCCTATTGCGTCAATAACCACCAGGTAGCCACATCTAACATGTATTACAAAAACATATAGAAGCCTAACATATGGTGAATAAGACCGAATTCACTCCATCTGATAACCCAGCTGTGTAAAGCCAGAGTCTAGCCCTAAAGGAGGTTATGGCGGAGAGAGAGTGCAGCGGGTACTAATAGGTAGAAATGCACAGAATGTTTCACAGTTTCTTCCGTGGACCTGAGAATCTTGGAAGCAGCGTTGGTCTTGTCAATGAGACATGAAAATCTGTGTAGCAACGATGACACTGTCAAAAAGACCAAAACAGTGATTCAGAGCTGTTTTTTTTGTTGTTGTTTTTTCCTACCCTCCAAGCTTGAATAGATCTGACATTTTCAGATCCAGTGGCAAATGGACAGTGAACTGTTCATAGCAAAACCAACTCAGTTTTATTCTCACTACCTCTTTACTGTGCAGCTAATCTGTAGTGACTTAATGTTGTGACAGTACAATAAGGTCATATGCCCATAAGGTCATGTGCTGCATTTAGGTGCTGCAGATTGGACATCGGTACTCAATTAATTCTGCAAACTGCCTGTTCCATCTCATCCCAAAGATTATCTAATGGGTTGAGTCCTGGGGACTGTGCAGGCCACTCAAGTAAACTGTACTGTCATGTTCCTGGAACCATTCTGATACAATATGTGCTTTGTGACACAGCACCTGTACCCTGCTAGAATTATTCATGTGATGAAGGGTAAACTGTAGTCCTTATGGAATGCACCTGGTCAGCAACAATGTTCAGATACACTGTGATGTTCAATTGGCATAAAGGGACCTAACGCAGGCCAGAAAATATTCCCCACTCCATTACACCACCGCCACCAGAATATGCCATTGACACCAGTTATGATAGGTCCGTGGAGTCATGCTGCTTATGCCAGGATTCGGTGGACCAGGCAATGTTTTTCTGCTCTTCAGTAGCCCAGTACTGGTGCAATCGCGTGGAGCTACTTCTCTTGGTTTTAGCTGATAGGAGTGGAACCCAGTGTGGTTGGTCGTTTGCTGAAATAGTCCATCCATGTCAGGGGTCAACGGGTTCTGAATTCCGAGATGCCGTTCTGCACACACTGATTGTACAGCACCGTTTTTTGCCTGTTTGTGGCAGTCTTGTTAGTCTTGAAACTGGAACTAGCGCGTCTAGTTGACTAACTTGTCAACGATCATACCACACTCAAAGTCACTTAGGTCACTCTCTTTTTTGCCCATTCTAATGTTCAATTGAACGGTAACTAAATGCCTGACTACCCGCTTTATATGGAAAGCATGAATTGTCTGTAGGAGCACTCAGGGTTTTCGTTTTGTACCTAATTTCGTACCTAATTTATTGTACCTAATAAATTGGCCACTAATGAACCTAATAAATGTAATCTGAATACTCCAAGAGCAGAATTACCAATAGCTCAGGAAAATTACTGCAAATGTAAAGCAGAGTGTAAAATGATGGGTGGCTCTGGATGGTAAAAGCAGAGTGTAAAATGATGGTTGGCTTTGGATGGTAAAGCAGAGTGTAAGATGATGGTTGACCCTGAATGGTAAAAGCAGCGTGTAAAATGATGGGTGGCACTCAATAGTAAAGCAGAGGGTAAAATTATGGGTGACACTAGGTGATAAAAGCAGAGTTTAAGACGATGGGTGGCCCTGAATGGTAAAAGCAGATTTTTAAATGATGGGTGGCTCATAAGGGATTGTGTCCATTTGTACTAGTTCCTTACCCTGTGTGTCAGTTGAATAAATATAACGTGTTGCTACTGCCCAAATGGACTGAAAGAGGCAATATGGTTGAGTTAGGGCCCATTATCCAGGAGCACCAAGTGGATTCTGACATGTGTTGACACCTGCACCATTGCAGTGTCTGTGTCAGTAATTTGACCCCATAGATATAGAGTTACTAGACAGGTTGCATGTTATATTTAATGTGCATTACACTATTCTAACTAATATGTCTTCTTGAACAGGCATTTATTTCTGCTATAGATAAGTAACATACAGATGAGTTCTAAATACAGAATTGCTGCACAGAATTCTTTTTTGGAATTGTGAGCAATTCAGTCAAACACAGACAAATGGCTCTTGCATAGATAAAAAGAGTGGGGGCTCGTGCAGCTGTAATGTTTTTTTTCTTGAGCTTTATCTTTTTTATCTGACTCACTGCGCATTTACTCTATTCTGGGAGCGCCATGTGAATTCCATCAATGGCACCGAACCCTAAAGCTCCCCTTCCCGCTACCTCCCGCACAACAGGCAACATTGCGGACAAGAAAGGGCATTACGGGTTCTGAGGAAGAAAGACTTGATTGAGAACTATAATGAGAAATATGATTTCCATTTTTTGAAAAGACAAGAACAACAGACCGGTTCAGTAGCACCTGTCTCTAGTAGGGCAAGACACAGACGGGGAAGAGTGAGAAAAGAACAGAGACAGATGTTGTCCCCTCGCAGGGTCAGGCAGTGAGATGGAATTTCTTAAATTTTTTAAGTGAAGCAGAATGCTTGATGAGCGGAATGCCTGGTTTTTATGGCACAAAATGTATATCTGGAATAGAAATTTCTGTTTGTTGTATGTGCCCATTTGTCCCCTCTGTGGTTGACCATGAAGGCTGATTATACATGTGGATGTAAGAGAGTCTGTGTGAGTATCTCAATACTCTGCCAGCTTTTATTATGCAGTGTATCTAAGTGTGGTTGTGTGTGTGAGAGAGACAGACAGAGGATATTCTGGCATGGTGGCCTGCACACAGTTCCAGGCATACTTCACGTAACAGACACTTAAGCCTGCATCATTAATGCGCTCCCTGACACGCCGACCCAGTGTTGGGTTGTGATTGGAAAAGCGACTGTAAGCGTGGCCGCATCGCATTTCACTTTCCACGGCCTGCTACTGTTACCTGTGGTTTGGACCTGCTGACACCCAACACCCGCCATGGTCTGGTCCCAAAACAGCCCTCCGTTCACACCCTAGACTTGGCAGATTTGCCAGACCGGGCAGAGTGCAGGCCAGGCTGAAGAAAGAGCTTGGTGGTGAGATTGACAAACAGACCCTTACCTTATCACATAAGCGCATCAGAATACCGTTCCAGCGCAGTTAAGCCATTTACTGCCTGCGCTTTTCCTTCTGTTAGAGTCAATGGTGGATGGACACTTGAGCCCCAACTGTGCAGGGGCAGCTCAAAGGGCAGGGCCAGGGGCCTGGGCGTCCCATCACCTGATACCCAGCCTCTCCTGTCTGAGCGGTCCGACTTGGCTGATTAATAACTAATCAGGGCTTCATTCCATCAATGGGCATGGGCACAGCCGGGCAGCCCGACACTACATGGTGCAGATGAAGAAATGAAGGAGAAGAGAGAGTTTATTACTCATAGGTCTCTTCCTCTGCCAGTGGGGCACCTGTACGTGCCTAGGTCAGGTGTAAGTTGGGTGTAGGGGGGGCGTTACGGTGGTGTTTCCTCCAGCTGGACATGGGTCTTTGTGAATCCCAAGGCACGCCCATCACTGAGACAGCAAAGAGACTCTCAGAACGATGCAGGTTCGCTAGGAAGGATATCTTTCCCGCCGACTGAATCCTGCATGTATATTTAACAGCAGTCTGTCAATGCAGGATACCGTTCCACCCTCTGCCTGCTGAAATTGCTTGCTTTCCTCCACAATGCATTGCAAAAAGGTACATAACTTTTAAGCTATGCCTTGTCTTGACAGCAGAAATCCTTTCACCACAATTTATTTGCCTGTCTAATGGAATAAGCACAGAAAGCCAATTAAGTTTTAGGTTCACAAATGCTGTCTTTCGATGCCAGCCTTGTTGCACCAGAGAAGACCAAGCAATTCCTAATCGTTTTATAGGCCAGCTGCCATTTATCAGACAACTCCCACACATCCCCGTCTGGCCATACAGCAGCTGTTTACTAATTAACCCATAATCAAATCCATTGATTGGCACAGCAGTTTACAGTGTGGAGCAGGATTAACTAGAAGTCAACTGGAGGATGTGAGGGAGAAGAAAACTCTGTGGCTGTGGGTGTGTGTGTATGAGTGCATTAACTAGAGGTAGGAGTGAATTAGATGGGGATTATATAATAACCCTGAGTGCTAACTGAGGATCAGCTGGAATCGCTGCTTTCAAATCACAGGACTGGCATTTAATGTTCTATTGATGTTGCCATGAAAAGCTCTGTGACCCACAGAGAGGCACACAGGCAATGACACACACCAACCTCCAGGGTGTCAGAGCCCTGTCAGCCCAGGGAAATATGGCCACTGTCATCAGCTGCTCACAACATTTAAGCCATGTGTGTGATTGTCCATTGCTTGAGTCTACCAAGCACTATCAGAAAACACAAACCCCTATTGTCCTCGGGCCATGGGCAATGAGTCAATGTGGGACAACAGCGCCTGCATCCGCCCTGTAGACTGCTTGACTGCGCAGCTGCTGACCAGCTGACACATTCCTCAGCATCAGAGCAATTGAGAGGACCAATCTGCCACAATTCTGGGTTTGTTTCAAAGCAGACGCTTGGAGCCGGAGGTTTGCTGGGAGAGCTTAACCTTCCGGGGTTCCCTGCAGGCAGTGCAATGGTATAGATGGAGAGGATGACCAACATTAACCAACAGAGCGAGCTTGACTGGACAGATGGGCGTGGCTGCTCTGCTGATTAACACCTCCTTCCTCCACCTGCGGAGGGGGTTACTGTGATAACAACAGTGGCTGATTAACGTTGTCTTGTTTCACTTCCCCAGAGGCAAACCCCAATGACTTCATTACCGAACGGCTGCCTGGAGGTTGAAGGCAGCGGGCCTTGCTGTAATTCATATAAGCACGAACATAAAAAGAAATACTCACAATAAGTGCAGAACACAGAGGGCCGCATCTCACACGCATATGAAGCTCATCACTGAGACTAACGGCACATCACTCCTTTGCCAGGAATGGATTTGTCCTTCATTTCCATTAGAACCCTGGTATTATCAAATGTTTATTTAAGGCCCGGAAAAATGTCTAAAATGTATATCAGAAGATACATGCATTGCTTACTATGGAAAATTAATCAAGGATAAATACACATAAACATTACAGTAAACACTACTACTAATACTACACAAATTAACAAATTCTCTCATTAAAACCCTACCTCTCAGGGAAAGCAGAGGCAGCACACATTAAATTGACTTAAAACATCTACTTTACCCTCTTTCAACACCAGACCTTTCCAGTCTCACCTCTCCTTAGCCAACACTGCTGGCCCTTTTATTGTCTCTCTAATTGCTGGCATCTGAGTGAGGTTATCATCAGTGCAACCACACTTAGGTGCGCAATGAGGGGAAGGGCCCCACCGTTTGGCTGTCCATCATTCCGGTATGTCAAAAATATGCAAAAAAAACCTAATTAAATACTTTTTCACCACAATGTAGTTTAGCCTCAAATTGGACCTTGGCCCAAATTAAAGATGGGGCCTGTCACAAACACGCACCATAACTCCACCAACAGGGCCAGCCCCACCCCCACCCCACTGACTAAAGGGAGGGCTGCAAAGACAGTGCTGACAGCAGTAACAGTGGAGAACGGTAGACATTATACTGATAATGTAATGAGGGAGCGACCCGTTGCATACCTAGCCAGACCATAGTAACCCAATATAAGTGACTGTGTCAGTGCAGAGAAAAGAGGTGTATGTGTATATTTCTCCCTTCACTCCACTGCAGTTTACTTTCTCCCTCAAATACCGTCACAAAAAACAGATGTGCACATGATTTTGTGGATATTTTATGATCTTGTGTGAATTTCAGTACTTGAAACGGAGCAAAATATTTGCAGCAATTGTTCATTTATTTATATCAATCACTGTAATGCTAAACTGTCGGACATGCTTCTTCATTGTGGTTCAGCTGGAAATGTATTTTATTTTTAAAATAAATCTATCTAGATCCATTCAAAGTCAATGGAATTTTTTCCACAGTGCCATAACTTGATTTGTGAAAACATGATGGCTGGTAACCACATGATGGCTGGTCAAGCTCATGGTTACATTATTGAAATTTAGTTGGATAGCAGATGCTCCAATCCACAGCTGGGCATTTATTTCAGCACCCTAACTTTGGTTAAAACAGCAGAGCTAAGACTTTAACTTGCAACCCTTCGGTTACAAGTCTGAAACATCTGAACTAGGCCCCCCTTACTTACATCAAATACCAACTAGGCACATTGTCCTAGAGTCTCCACAACAATTCAGTATCCTTTTTATCAATCATAAACTGAATAGGTTCCCATTGTATTACCATACTTGATTACTATATGCTATCGAAGACAGAAAAACAGCAAGCTTGCTGCAACTCTATCCCCCAGGGACCAGAGATGTAGTCAATGTACGTGCTTGAATGTTGTTTATCCGTTTATCACAGCAAGCAACCGGTGTGATAACTAAAGGGAGTAAAAATGTTATTAAAATGTAGGTCCAGGGTCTGATCAAATGTTGGCCAAATTTCAAAGTTTCAAAGTAATAACCAGCTGGCTACTACGCAGCCATAGCTCATAGATTACCCTGTATATTACAGATAGTAATAGTAATTGCTGGCTAACTAACAGGCTAATCATTCAGTTTTATAAAAAACAAACAAAAAAAACACTGAGTTCTAGTCAACCTACAACCCCTCTTCCTGTTATTTCCATGAACTCACAGCTGTAGCAGTCTATTAAGAAGCTAGCATGGTCCACCCCCTAGAAGTATTAACAATAGCAGTTTGTTTTACAAAATATAAATGACAGAACAGAGAAAACTGAGAAAAGTACAAAACTTATATCTCATCGGTTTAAAACCAACTGTACTCATTATATTGCGTGTACTGCTTTTCTCATACGCTTTACCACTATGTCTCTCTGATTCATATTAAACTGTTGTATTTGCAGTTCAGATTTTTTTAAAGCACAAAGTTGGCATTCAGTTACTCCAGTGTATTAGCATCTTTACTAAAACAGAATTTACCCTGAAAATAAATATGAAAGGTGAAACAGCTTCACAATAATGCATAGCCTTTTCCTTGACTCAATTAGGTACACATTGAGGGGTGCAAATGTATATGACAAGTTCCAGTGAACCACATTCTGTTTCTTTCCTAAGCTCTATCTAGACTGCGAGAAACCTCATTTATATTTTTGACAGGAAAAAATGTAGCATTTTGAACAAGAATTGCAATAATAATAATCGTTGTGAGTTTCAACCCTATAGTATATTGCACCAGTACATATGTAAAGGTCAGTCTTAAAGCGTGCAAGTCTGAGTCGGAGTCTGAGTAGTTTCACAAAGTAAGGCATGCATGACTCAACATCAAAAACAACAAAGGAGCAGGAATTTAGTGGGACTTATTCCTACATTACTAATGCATAAATATTTTTAAAAGTGTATAATTCTGCTAATGTATACATCTTATACGTATATGCGAGACCACGATTATTTCATGGACGCTGCCTGCTGCACCTCCCTCATTATAGCATGAGCACTGTGTCTTTTTGTTCGCACTCCAGGTAAGTGATTACCCTAGATTATCTTGCACCGAAAGTGTTGACAGCAAAATGGGAATTAACACCTTAACACAGTTCTAAATTCCCTCTATGCAACGTGACAGTTCTCAATGACTGGCAGGTCTGCACTGCTGCCCAGCAACCAGCAAGAGTAAGCAAGGGGTGCCGTGTCTATTCAGTTAGGACAGGAAGAAGAACTCAGAAGATGAGTATAAAGAAATAAAGAGAATAAAAAAGATATTAACAAAAGTGCCAGTAGAGATAAATGAGAGGAAACAAAAACACAACCAGTAATTAAAAGGAAAAAGTAAAGCCCAGCTTGGTCAGGGCTGTGACTACTTAAGGAGGAGGAAGGACTTGCGTGACCAGATAGACTAAATCAGTTAATTAAATAAACCTGGAGGTAAGGTTGGTCCTAATGCAGAAGGGTTGTGCCCGTCTGAGAAGAGCTAAAGGTGGTCCTGATGCAGAAAGGTTGTGCCTGTCTGAGAACAGACCTAGCTGAAAACCAGTGGCTTTCAATCGGTGTGCCAGTGAATAATGGTCACGTGTGCTGTGAAATTTAGCAAAAAAAGTCACGAAGATGTAAAAGAAACATATTATTTAATCTTAAACAATATTTAATTAAACCAAAATTACAATTAATATAACTTGTGAAAAGTCGTTTTAAAGGTCCCGGTCTCTAAAACATCAAGATTCTAAATGAAGCTAAAGGACATAATTGAGAGAACATAATACAGTATATTCAGTAGAATATTTGTTTTCATTGGTCCATTAGCTACTTTGCTAGTTAGCTATGGTTAGCATCTAGAAACACAATATACCAACAGATAAAACCAGTGGCTATATTTAATATTTAATGTAAGTTAGTAATATGCTTGGTAAATTTCACATAACATTACTAGCAAGAAAGCCATTGTTTTCAAAAGATCCACGGGTGGGGGGAATTAGCCACCATAGAAACCTCTGCCTATTCAGTTTTTTTTTTTAAGTGTTCAGAGACTAAGAGCTATCTGACCTTTGGATTTTCATGGACAGAAGATGCTGCATGCCCATTAAAACTGGTAGACCAAGGTATTTCACAAACCCATTAAGTTGTTATTTATTATACTTTACATTTGATCTGATACATAAAGTTTGAAGTATTTATCCAGTTAAATGATTTAATAAAAACAATTTTATATTTTTAATTATTTAAAAAAATATTGTTACCAATATACAATTAATGTGTGGAACATATTTTGAGCTATAAATAGTTAGAAATAGTTCAGCTGACATTGAAAATGTGTCTGTGTTCGCTGTTAAAGATGGTGGATTCTATGGTGGATTTGAAACATTGATGCATTCTTATTATATGCACTATGTTGCAAATGTCTCTAGTAACCATAGTAAATGTGACATTTATGTGGGTAAAAAAGGTAGGGTGGCGTTCGTCTCAATTAAAAGGTTGGGAGCCACTGGCCTAGACAATGCTCAAAGAACTCAATTATCGGCAAAGACAGCAATATCATCAATGGATTACACACTTATTAAAGAGGCCGTCTCGCTTTGCCTTGGCCGCCCCGCTGTCGACAGGCTGATCAGACATTGCAGCCGCTTCCCCACTTACGTTGTAGCGGCCACCGGCTGCAGCCTCCCCCGTGGGACCAGAGCAGCCCTTGCACATCAAATCAGGTCATTACCGTTAGAATAACAAAGACAAGCTCAGCCTCTGATTCCAGAGAGAGAGATGCTAACCTTCTCAAGGACGAGGCAGTAACAATTCTGGATAGCTGGGTCAGTGGCCTGGTCAGGACAAATATTTTACCACACAAACCGTGGTAGGGAGAGACACAAGTTCAATCGATGTATCTATGGCCAGGGCTGGATGAGTGGAGAAGAGTGGAGCCACTCCTAGTAGTCAGTTATTCTTCTTCTCACTACAATTAGCAGATTTTCGCAGAAGGCACACATTCATCTTCCGGGTCCTGATGTTCCACTGCAGCCCATGGCCAGATACAGAGGAGTGCAGAGTTGGGCTACGGGGGGGGGGGGGGGGGGGGGGGGGGGGGGGGGGGGGGGGGGGGGGGGGGGGGGGGGGGG
>JAOYSI010009778.1:0-10721 GCA_025775065.1 Hiodon alosoides
TGGGCTGGTGTCTGTTCTCGCTCGCTCTGGCCGCGTAGTTTCACTCCTTGCTCTTTCAGTCTAGTTTGAATGGCGGGCACACAGGCTTTCAAAGGTTTATTGGGTTACCATATACATGTCTATTCGCCCTCCATCCTTAAGATATCTGTAGAAAAACCCCTCTTTCTCTCAGCCGAACAATCCCTTTATTTTATCCTGGCGCTATCTGATACCTAGGCTACAGAAAATCCATTAGGGTACTACAGGCAACTCTGGACACGTTTGGGGAGGTTAAGGTTAGTTGCTCCTAGCAAACCCCTTGCTGCTCATTGGAGGCGCCTGGTGACACAGCCTGGTGACAGAAGACAAACTGCTGACGTCCTCTGTGGAATGCCATTCCTGACGCCCTCTCCACAGCTGCTGCTCCAAGGTCCTGCCCCCTTTGGAGACACCTCCCCCAATGATATCCCACAGCCTTAAACCCACTGTCTTCCTGCTCTGGGTGAAGACCGCGCCACCTCTCCCTCTCCCCACCTTCATTTATAGTGGGGATTATCAACACTGCCACAGAGCTAGAATCAGCTGGCCCACACACTTGTGTTTCTAAAATGAGCCCCCCTCCACAGGCCGTCGCAAGTATCAGGGTGGAACGCATGAGAGAGCAGTGCCTCTGTGCAAGAGAGTCACTTCACACTGTCTCTCAGAAAATGGTCTTTTCCACAAAAATGTCACGTATAATTCGATATTACTCTTTCAGCCAACTGCACGACAGCTGACTTTCTATACTTTTAAGCCGCACGGAGCCTTCCAAATCTCAGCACATTTTCAAGCTCTGAAAATGTATAAAAAAATAAAATATAGACCTCTTGGGAAGGCCTTTCCTTGCACACGGAGTACAACCCTGCCGTTCCGGGACTAATTTTGTTAAATATTTTATTTTAAGTTATCTTTGGACCAGAAGAAAAGTGAGAAAAACGAACCTTGCACAAGGTCCAAAGCAGGTTCAAATATTAACAACATTATTGTTTTTAGTTTTTAGTTTCACACTGTCCCAAGTACAGGCGGTTTTTAGTTCACTGAGAACTGGTGGTTTTCTTCTGGGCTAGAAAGCCGTTGGTAACATAGGTAACCTGTCTGCCAGGCAAAGAACCTGTCTGCCATGTTCCGCCCCCACCCAGAACAGCCAACACTTATAGCTGAGTGCCACATCTTGGTTCTCTTCATCTTTCACAAAATGTAATCATTCTGTGGAATGCACGACAAGGAGAATTAGTTCTGCGGTTATGGCAGAAGACTTTCAATTAGGAAAATAACCTTTCGATCAGAAAAAATTGACTGGTGATTGATGAAGTAGATTTTTTCACAACCATTCATTTTGTGCCGGGATTGACATTAATGTAGAAATATGACTAAACTGTATTTTCTCCTTCATTTCTGTCCCTCTCATGAGCACCTTCATCCTGCACTGTTGATCTGATGGTCTGAAGCGTCAAAACACTGTTGCCAATTTCGTTCTAAGTTCTGTGAATCACAGGATATGTCATTGTCCCACGACTCTGCTTTTAAACGTTTAAACGAGGTGGTACTTTCCAAACAGCCACCAGCTGCCAGTTTTCAGTATCACACTGTCCCAAGTACGGGCGGTTTTTCAGTTTGACAATGTCCCCAGAACTGGCGGTTTTAATTCTAGGCTAGAAAGTTTGTCGGTAATATATATATATATATTTCCTGAGTAGAGCTAGTTGTCCCAACGTGGCACCACAGCCTCAGGGCCAAATTGTGGGACACATCAGGGAGACTGGTGGAGGGGGTACCTCGCCCATATCTAAAGCCTTTCGGTCGCCACTGGTTCGGCGAAAAACAAAACAAATGGACTACGCCGATCCATCTGTCCCCCTTTGCTTTTCAACACACGCGATCTAATGCACTCATTCACACAAGCTGCTTCACACATCTTCAACTTTTGCCCGTCTGCATTCAGTTCATCACGGTTTCAGTACCTGACAAAGTAGGTAGGATGAGATGTACTAAGATTTCAGTTCAGATACAAATGCTTTCCATTGAACATTTCCAGTGTGCAGTTTTTCTCATTGAGTGATAGTCATAGTGCTACCAAAGTTGTGCGATTTGGACGTTTGTGCCCTTTCGCCCTCTCACTCTCTCTCACTGCTTTCAGATGCCTTTGAATAAGCTGACTGCTGATCTCAAAATTAACTATTCAGTTGTGGAGATCATGAGAACACAACATGCTTAAGGCTAACTCAACTATTTTTTTATTTTTTTTATTTGGCTCAACGGCTACTTGTGGTCGGTGGTTACGGGCTTGCAATGTGTTTGTTATGTTGGGAAAACAACATTACCTCCACAGGCTCTAAAAACGGACAGCAGCTGAATCAGCCCTGGAGGGAAGCGGGACGTTCTGAGTCACTGGACAGGAGGGTGATAATTAGGATAAAGGGTGCCTGGGGCAGGTAAGAGAGCCTGAACTCTGCTAATCCTCCATAAGACCTGGTCAGATCGCCACGCCCATGAACTCCTCCACGGTTTCCGTGACACAGCGGCAGAGAGCCAGTCAAGATGCACGTAGTTAAGCCATAATTACACACAGCAGCTAGCATCCACTGGTGGGAGCCGAAAGCCACCGGAGTCCTCTGTGCCATCTGTCATCATGAAGCAATTAAACAAAGTGTGCCACCCTGTCTGCCACGCAAAGATCCACAAGTATGTCGACTACGCCAATCCCACCCTGATCAGCCAGCTCTGATAGCTGAATGCCACACCGGGGTTCCCTTCATCTTTCACAGAA
Organism: Hiodon alosoides; assembly: GCA_025775065.1. NCBI lineage: Eukaryota > Metazoa > Chordata > Actinopteri > Hiodontiformes > Hiodontidae > Hiodon > Hiodon alosoides. The sequence goes on from JAOYSI010009778.1 coordinate 2,786, forward strand.
TAATTCTGACCATCGCAGGGTCACGTGACTAATTTTCCCAACTGGTCATAGTGTGTGTCAATGTGGAATTAGCCCTGTGGTTATAGCAGAGGCCTTTCATTTAGGAAAATAACCTTCTGATCAGAAAAAAAAACCCCGTCAAAAGTCCCAGCCATTCCGGCTCCATAGCTTGTTCATCACGAAAAAATTATTCTAGCCAATGAACTCCTTTCTCTAGTGATGTGGTAGGAAAAGGGTTATACACTCAGTGGCCAGTTTATTAGGTATACCATCCCGTGTGTTGCGCAGAAAGACAGGCATTGAGACATTCAGTTACTGTTTGATTGAAAGTTAGAACGGGCAAAATGAATGACCCCAGGGACTTGGAATGATCTGGGCGCGCCGGTTCCAGTCTCGCAGAAATGGTGAATGTTTCCCATGACGCAAACGCCACAGCATATCTGAACATTGCTGCTGAAGTACATCCCATCATGGCTACAATTTACCCACCACATGGATACTTCCAGCAGGATAGTGCCCCATGTGACAAAGCACATACTGTCGACCTAGTATAGCATCTTTAGGATGAGATGGAAGGGGCTGTATATACCGCCGTCCAGGAACATCTGCAGGAACTGCGTCAAGTCAGCATGGGCCAACATCACTGTGGAACGTTTCCGACACCTTGAAAAATCCCTGCCTGGAACAATTCAGGCGGTTCTGGAGGCAACGGGAGGCCTGACCTGCAGCTGGATTGTGAAGCCGGCCTCTAAAATGTAGACAGTTTTAGACTGTAATGAACAGAGCCAGGCACATCACCGTAATCCGTATGCTAATCCTTTCAGCCCGTGAGCAATGTTGGGGCGATCGTGAGCCCCCTTCTCTTCACAGGCAGTAAACGCAAAGGAATGCTGAGATTTGTTCACTGGCATCGCACTCATGGGAAAGTGGAAAGGAAACGAATAAAAAAAAAAAACCTCGCCCCATTTGACGGGTTTAGCTTTGGATGCATCGTAATAGGACAGAGTCATGTTCATGACTGGGTTCTTGTGACCCGTGGCTGTGTAAACAGTGCTCCAAAGAGGGCTTCTGGCTTTCACTTGGAACAAAACGGCCAAACGTTAGTAGCACGGATTGTGCTTATGTAAAAGCCAGATTACAGAAGTCCGCCCGAATCCACTCTGCACCTGATCCATCTGCCAGAAGACAGAGACGCAGGAAGGTAAGGCAGCTGGACATGGTTCCAGGCACGCCTTGTGTGCCCCGCACCCCTTTCCGACAGTAAACTGTAATCTTTCAGAGGGATGTCTGCTTCGACAGAGGGCTGGGATTTGTGAATGCTTCCTGAGTTAATAGGGGAAGCGGATCTGGCCCCTTTGTTTACTTGCCCCCCCCTCTATTTTTCACTTTTGGCTGCTGGTGCGCAAACACGAGGCTTTGTACAAGGAGAACGTACTGCAAGCACCAGCTGCACGACGGCCGGCAAGATGGCGGCCTCCCTTTCGGCGGAGAAGCATCTCCTTGGTGGAGGACGTAGATGGGAGCTCCCTTCAGCTCACGTTGGTGAGTGAGATGGTCCCATGGCTTTTAAAGAGCTCTGTGGGAAGATGACTGCAGGTGAGCTGCCTGAAGTTTACCTGGAGCCGGTTTGAACGTTTCGGTTTGATTTTCCCCGCGATTCCCCGATTGCAAACTTTCCCATGTCCACTCCTCCCCCTCCCCCACCACCACCACCCTCAGTGTAGAATAACAAACTAACTATTTCCAAGTTTATATTTGGTTCATTCTCAACAGTGATCCATGAGAAAAACAATTTACACCCCAGGCTCTTGCCAGCACATGGCAATCAGAGATTGATTATTTATTTTTCCTGAAAGCTTTTCTTTTCCGCAAAATCATACAACAATTAGTCTTTGACAGTGAGAAAAGCATTCTGTTGGGCAATGCTGTTTCAGTTCACTTTACATTTCTCCTTAGCCATTTCTGTCATTCTCTGTCAGCCACCCACTTCCTCTCATTGGCGTGGTCTACTCCCACAATGCAGTCCAGAGTCCACAGTTTTAAACAATACAGCTGTTAGACTAGTGCGGATGAACTCACTGTGAGGAGGAAGAAAGGGCTGTCTTGCATGGGTAGATTGAAGGACTTGGACACCATACTGAAGCTCTCTATTTTGTTTATTTAAGTGTTTTAACTAATATAAACTTCATTTTGATTGTCATGGAGATGATGCATTACTCATGGAAACAATTATACACTCAGCAATACACTGTTATTGCGGTCTGTGCATTTAATTAGCCTATATACATATATATATATATATATATATATATATATATATGTGTGTGTGTGTATTTATGTATAGAGAGAGAGAGCAGGAAGTACCATGACATGTAAGATATTTTTTGCATCTTACACCCTCATGATGGGAAGTAATTATATATCATGCTTAAGAGTGTGCTCATTTCCGAGCACCTTTTTTACAGATCACCCTGTGCACACACTTAATATTTTCCCTTGCGACTGGTTAAGACTGTGGTTTCGATGAATTATAATTTGACTATCCAATTCCCCATAGCTTGTTTTTCAGATCACTTTTAACAAGTTGCATTACACCCAGGACGCTGGTCCCATATATCTCTACTGCAACCTGGCAAAGTGTTCCACCTTAATCCCTGGATAAAATACATGGGTTTGGTTAAGTACACTTTTTCTATTACAAATGTATAATGAAACGAACACCTACATTCTTCATCCACTTCAGTACCCCCATAAATCTGCCAACCTTTCGAGAAACTGTCGAGACTGAATAAAAAGCCCAGCGCTCATTCCTCCAGGCCTAAGCTCTCTTCATCCTAACGCCCCGCCACCCAAGGTCGACTGTGACTCCAGTGTGCTTAAGAAAAAAAGGGGGTCGCGGATCCCCGGCCCATGGGTAACATTAATAATAGAGCTTGCCGTTTGGACACAGACGCAGCTGGCTGCCTCACCGCTCAGACGGCCACCACCGATTCCTGCGGCTTCCTGTCTGGAGAGACGCACCAGACAAGCGAGGGTTCTCGTTTAATGGCAAGGGACGGGGCGGGGCGGGGCGGAGCAACAATAAAATCATGATGAGCTTACTGTGTGCCGATGAGGTCCCTGCACACACGTGTCCCTGCACATACACAGAGCTGAATGTCCGCATAGCCATAGGCAGGAGCTCTTATCTGCGTTTGGAGGGCGAAGAAAACCAGACACCAGAGATCCGAAACAATGTTTCTCAGCATGTATGCCGCTTTATTAAAAGCAAAAGGAGGGTAACAAAGCAGTCACATGGTCGCAACATCGCTTTCCCTGTCCCTGAGAAGCATTGATTCCCAACACACATTACGGTTAAAAAAACGATCCAGATACTGGAGCATAAATTACAAAGGCAGACATGATTCCAGCAATATACTAATCTTTTGATATTCATCAGAAGCATTTCTGATCCACAGAAAGAAATAAAACAAAAAAACAATTACACAATGTAGACATTCATATACATACAGTCTTATGGAACAAAAGGCACAGTACAGAAATACTGCTTTGAATATAGATTTACAGGCGCACCCATTGTGGGTCATGGTGCAGAGCCAGAACCTCTGCGTTCACTGTGACAGTCCAATCGTTTCACTGTGACAACCGCATCGTTTCACTGTGACATTACAATCGTTTCACTGTGACAACCGCATCGTTTCACTGTGAAAACCCCTTCGTTTCACTGTGAAAGTCCAATCGTTTCACAGTGAAAACCCCATCGTTTCACTGTGACAACCGCATCGTTTCACTGTGAAAACCCCATCGTTTCACTGTGAAAACCCCACCGCCTCGACATGTCACAGTATCGCCCGACGGGCCTGTGTCGGGGCACCCCAGCTCCCCTCCCGAGAACTGGCTAGTCCCCTCCTGGCATCTAGGTTGCTCTTAGGGGAAAAGTTTAGCAGACTTCAAGCTGCCTTGGTTTAAAACTGATGGTTTTAGGCCCGCAGTGTTTTTTTTAATAAAACTGCTGAGCGTGTAAAACCTGGGGCTGTTCATAGAGAGAGTGAAATCTCTCGCTATTAAGTTTATAGAGCTGCAGGCAGTTGCGTTCGAGACAGTCACAGTTAAACTAACGCAAGGTGAGCAAGGATCTGTTCACAGCATCTTTGAGAGATGTAAAAGATGATTGTAATGCTTCAATGAAAACATTTCTAAAATATATTTCTCTCTTGCCTATATTTGCAGAAATATAAACTCTGCATCTTATAAAATCTGCGCTTTCTGCTCATTTTCTATTTGTTCAGTTACTAATCATTTTGGGAGTCCACACCAATTTGAATCAAAGTCAATCTATTATCTTAAAATATAATTAAATGGGAAAGTGCTTAATCCTGACATACCTCTGATAACAAAACCCGAGAGTACATCTGAAACTGCCTAGCGCCAGCTCAGAGACACAATCATCTTAACACTGATCACATACAAGAAATACACGGAGAAAAATAAGCCTTCACATGTTTGGTTTTGTCCGGAGTCTAGTAAAATAAAGCAAAAATAAAATAAAAGCCAGAAGGAATCTCACAGAAAGGCTTCCGGCACACTTTTTTTTGCAAAAAAAGCACAACAACGATTATACCACCGCGAGCGTTCGAACCCTAAATTGGATAAGCTGTGGCACCTGGCGAAAAGGCGCTAAAGAAATATACACGTGCATTCTATGAGAATAGCAAGTACAACACAAGCACCACATTTACAGCGTATGGAGCGTAGCTGATTGCCTGAAGGGTGCGGCCTCGCAGAGGCCCCTTCCTGTCGCGCGCCGGCAGGGAAGGAAACGCTCCGCAGCCGAACCGCGGGCCGCACGGCAGCCCAGTAGAAAAACGAACAAGAGGCCGCGAGCCACTGCCATGGAAACGCAGCGGCTGCGCGACCCAATATACCACACGGGTCCCCACCCGGGCCTTCCAGATACCGAGGCCGTGGCGGGGGACGAGGATACCGACAACAGAGGCGGTCGCCGTTAATAGGCAACCGGAAAGGGGCACCAGGGCGTGTCCGGGTACAGCAAGCAGTGCACAGACTTAAACCTGGGGGGGGGGAGAGAGAGAGAGAGAGAGAAAGAGAGAAGGAAGTCAGCTTCACAATGAAGGGAAAAACCCAACCGTTTCGACTGAAAAAAACATCTTAACAACGAAAAGCTTTTTATTAGGCGTGTCTGTGGGACATAAAATATCTGCGCCACATTAGCAGGACTCAAAATAGCTTTATGGTTTCACAAATGCACCTCCTTTTCACACAATGTGCTGTTTAACTGCATAGACAGGAAGGGGATAAAGAAGAAGGGGGGAGGAGAGAGGTCACAGAAAAAGAACAGAAGACCTAATACGGAAAATAACTGGAAAAACTCAAGCCTTATCTATTGACACTCGACTTCTGTTTTACCTTTCCATTTTCAGTTCTAAATTGACTCACTGGTTTCTGTTTTAATGTTGGCCTGCAACTCTAGAGACTTTGTCTCTCTCACCTGGACGGGTCTTCCTCCACAGAAAAAGCCCCCTTTAGGCTAATGATGTTCCTCTTGTTCTCAAACATACCGTAGCTCAGAGTAACCTGAAACGTTAAACGAGATCACCATGAGCGCCAGGCCACACTCAATGACTTTAGCCATTTTGATTATGAGAATAAAGGATTCTGACAATAAGCTTATATGTGATAATGTGTTCATTATCTATAGCACATGCTACAATTTAGATGGGTGTAAGTGCATATCCCGGCAGTGGGGTCTTACCTGTTTATGAAGTTCTGACCGGGGCACCTGCTGCAGGTTCTCCAGGTGCGAGTGGAACAGGTTGCTACGGATCAGGCCCACCCCCAGGACGGACTCGATGATGTAACCCACGGTGCAGTCGTCCGGCAGGCGGATCTTCTCGGCCGTGTTCATGAAGTGGCCACCACTGAAGGTGGAAGAAGCCAGTCAGCAAAAAAACCAACTCCCGGGGCGGGTGTCAATTTAGCGGAGCAACCGGCGCGGGCTGCAATCGGGCCCTCACCTGGCCCACGGACTCATCTTCAGCGCCAGGCCCCGGCTCACGCAGAATCCGGCTCCACCCGTGGCGAACCAGAAATTCACCGGCCTCTGGATAACGCGCGGGAGGAAAGGTGTTAGAGACGTCCGCCTTTTCGGCCAATGACAGAAAGCTGCCCTCGGTGACTGGCAGAGCGGTGGGTCGGTGGGCCTACCCACCATCTTGTTGTCCCCCAGTCTCTCGGTGGCCTCGATGGGCCGGTCCAGACTGGGCTTGCCGAGGTACACGTCCTGAGTGTGAGAGAAGTGGGACAGCAGCTTCACCAGGGACCGCGTGTTCACGTAGTTGTCGTCGTCCACGTGGCAGAACCACCTGCAACCCATGAACATCGCTGATAAATTGGCCGACTTGCTAAAATGCTAACACGGGTGCACAACTGCTCCCCCAAGTCGTTGGGAGAAACGGACCCTTTCCAATGAGATTCGTGTGAAAGAGGAAAAGGAGCGCAACCGTCCTTCACGTTTAGGCTAAAGGCGCCCATGAAACGCCAGCGAACGTTCCTGCAACTCAGGGATTGGAGGAGGGGCGTACTTTTTTCCGGACTCGATGAACTTGTCGTACTCCACCGCCATCTTGCAGGAGAGAGCCTGGCGGCTGTGGGCCGCAGAGCAGTTGGTGTTGACGGCATGGCTCCCTGTAGAGCCGGAAGAGAGAGAGGGGGATTGGTGAGTCTGGCTGTGTACAAACCGGAACCCCAACAGGACCCACTTTCTTCACTTCCCCAGCGTTTCGTTTTATCAGAAATCTGACTCACCAATTTTCTTCTTCAGTTCCTCGTCTTCCCCGTCGGTGAAGATGTACGTCTACGAGATAAGAATAAGAAGATCATTTTTAGCATCTCCGTGTCATGTCAAGGATTAATGATGACGTTTTCCGAGCTGCTTCATCACAGCTGATATTAGGCGCTGTTGCTGTTATTAAACAAGCCAGAAAGCCCCTCGTGCCTTTTTTGCGCTCTCCATGGCAACAGCATCGGTGTCCCGCAGCAACCAAGATGCGTCGTGATAAATGCCAAAACAGTGCGGACGGAACAAATAGGCTCACAATCGGCGCTTTGGCTTCGGGAAGATATGTGGAGCTCAGAGAGGCAAAAAGGGTTGTTCCTGTGCCGGAATAGCCCGCGCTGCGGCGCTGAGAACAGACGCTCACCCACGCGCCCCCCAGTGGAGGTGATTAAAAGACCCCGCCGCGGTTTGCTTTGCTTGCTTTCTGCCCCAAGTGAGACAGCACCTGCCGCTCATCTCCTGTGCACGTCGAGACACGCCGTCAGACTGCCCAACTGCCACCACCCCGATCTCTTTTGTGCTATAAAGCGCTCGTTATCTCTAATGACAAATTATCCATACCCTGGGCTGCTCTCAGGACAGCGGTTTCACCCTTTTATCTTGATGAAGGGCTGAGCGCGAGACACAGCAGTTAACTCCATTCCGGACACACACAGACGCACACACACACACACACACACACACACACACCTTTCTACACAACCTGCTACGGCTGCCAGGCCCAGTTTAATTGGCTCACGGCACAAGCCTTCGAGCAGATGTTTTTTTGCGGAGCAGCGGACCCTCGGCCTCTGTTTGCTCGAGGGGAATGCGGCTGTTTGACTGGTGAAAAGACCAAAGGCGGCTCTGTTTGCTCCCAGTCTTGCTGAAAGGGAGGCATAATCAGTGAGCAGCTGCCGTGCGAGCCTGGGGTGCTGACAGAGGGGAAAAGAAGGAAACTCTGAGCTAATCGCTAAATCAAAATTCTGTGTGTGTGGTAATGGGGCGGCGCGGGCGCGCCCGCGGGGCGCGCGGGGCGGGGGGGGGGGGGGGGGGGGGGGGGGGGGGGGGGGGGGGGGGGGGGGGGGGGGGGGGGGGGGG
>JAOYSI010009780.1:0-10720 GCA_025775065.1 Hiodon alosoides
TTGACATCGAGCTCAGAGCGTTCTTTCATAGAAAGGACGAATCCAGATCCATCTGGATATCCGCCCCGATGATTGTTCTGATTAGTTAATTACTTCGTACCACACATCTGCTATGTTGGTGCATGAATTATATATCAGCTGCATTCTGTGGCCATTACCGCACGTGACTTATACCTCTCTGCTCTGATTCGCCAGCCAAGCCATTTGAGGTGTAACTGCCGCTGCATCGAACAGCGACAATGTTACACGCTCTGTTTTGTGTGCGTGTTCAGAAACACACACACACTCAAGAATAAATGACCGTTTCAAAATTACTGCTAAATATATATTCTTAATATAAAAAATATCATCAGCATTCTCAGAATACGTTGGAAGAGGGTGGAAAAGGGACAAATTTAAGAAATCTGGCCCCTGCTTGACTACCCACATATGGCCCAAACTGAACAGCAGCTCCCTTAAAAGCCGCTGGCTGTTTGGATCCAGCTTTGAGGCATTTGGTGAGGTACGTCATCATCGTTTTACAGAGGAATTCAATCTGTACGTGTGTGTGTGTGTGTGTGTGTGTGTGTGTGTGTGTGTGTGTCCGTGTGTGCCTGTGTGTGTGTGTGGCTGTGTGAGTGTGTGTGTGTGTGCGGCTGTGTGAGTGTGTCCGTGTGTGTCTGTGTGTGTGTGTGTGTCCGTGTGTGTCTGTGGCTGTGTGAGTGTGAGTGTGTGTGTCCGTGTGTGGGTGTGGTTGTGCGTGTCTGCGTGTCTGCGTGTCTGCGTGTCTGCGTGTCTGCGTGAGAGGGAGAAGCCGACCTGTGCAGTTGGATCTTCAGCGTAACCACGTGATACACATCCTGCAGCATGTCTGCCACAGTGGCGTCCGGGGCGTCCGTCACGTAGGACAGGGGGACGGGGTTCCACTTTCCCACCTGGATCAGACCTGCCAAACACAATGACAAACTCCATCGACTGAAGCCTTACCACCAGGCTCTGCTTAGTGCACTCGGAGTGATTATGAGAAGGGAGCATTATTAAAAAACATCATGCCAGCTGTCAGGTGGTTGACTGACAGATCTGGCTTTAAACTGGTGGAGTTGAGAAACTGCAGCGCTTGCCTGAAGGATGGGCGTCGTCACCGTAACCCGTCTGATTTACGGCCTACCGTCGTACGGCTAATCCGAGTAAAAGTGTGGGAAGCGTGGAGGGTTTGGCCTGGGTCCCCCTACCTTTGGCCTGGGCCGCAGAGCTGTGGGAGTAACCCAGGGAGAGAAGGGCCATCTCGATCAGCTGGTTGAAGAGCATGTCTTTCCGGACCAGCACAAACTCAGCGTGTTCCTCCCGGCTGTCCACAAACTCCACAGGGTTCTCGTGGTGCTCCACCACGCAGAACACAGGAAGCATGTTGCCTGGGAGACGGGCGCAGGGATCAAACTGTGATCAAACCGTGACACTCCTCTCACACGCATCTAAACAGCAGCACTGCTTTTCAGAACCTGTCCCAAATCCAATACAACCCTTTTTCAGCTGATTGTCATCCGTCTCCTGTGGTGTCCAAAAAGTCACATGTTTCTGAGAGGTCAATAACAAACAAATACAATTTTGGATATGATATTTCAATCTTCAATCTTCTCAGCAATGCTCGTACAGAAGCACTTCATAACAGTTACTTGCTCATTTGTTTTCTAAAATAAAAAATAAAATAAATAAAACTAATAGACTTTACTCAGAGCGGGTAAGATAAATAGTCTGTTCATAATTCACAAGAGCCAAATATTTATCCTGCTTGTTTTGGGGGCCGTGAAAACGTTTTCACCATTGACCCTGCCACCCTGCCACGGGACATCTTTAGCGCCCCGGTATAAAAACCGCTAACAGCTAAAAATACAGCGCGGTTTTGAAAGATCTGCTCTGAAGTCAGTAGAATCCTTGTCTCAGACTGCGTTGGCACAAGGGAGAGCAGAGCAAATATCACATAATCCCGGCCAGCTGAAATCTCCTATTCAGGAATTTACGGAACGTATAAGTTCGCCCCGCGTCAGACAAAAAAAATAAAATCTTTATTATGCAGACGCTGAGCTTCTGTGCTTAATATCAGGGGACCCGCATCAAATCCAGTCCCGCACCCCCACCCCTCCCGCTCAGGACACAAACTGTCCCGTGTAAGAATCGATATACATGGGGGTGACCAGGAACGCTGTTCTGAGGGAGCCTTCAGAATTCTGTCTTCTCCTTTCCCCACAGATAAACATCTCACAATGCAGACCGCTGAGAGGGCACATTCCAGGATCAATATGGGCTTTGTTTTCAGGGAAAAGCGGAGTACCAAACCTATACGGTAAATGTTACTCAGCTCTGCGGCCTGCGGCTAGGCGACGTTCTGCGGCCTGCGTCGTAAATAAACCTTTTCTAAAAAAATCTATTTAAAAAAATAAAATGTTGTGGATTTGAGTAGGATTTCATTTGAGAAATAAAGAAAGAGAGTACCTTTCAGGCCAATAAAACGAACAGAAGTCACAACAGAAATAAGGTCTCTTTGGAGAAACTCCAGATTCTTGGGCTAATACAATCTGAGTGGCGTATTAAAACTGCAACCGCGAGGAGCTGCCATCCAGCAGGCTCGGTTCAGGCTGCCAAAAACGGTAGCGGTTTTTGCTACGTCGTAAACTCTGATGAGTGCACGACAGGATCTCCCAAAAGCCCTCCCAGTGTACAGAGCATAGAAATCAAATGAAGGAACAGGAGATTTTTCCTAGTTCAGTTTCCCCACACTGGGTACAGAGCGTAGAAATCAAATGAAGGAACAGGAGATTTTTCCTCGTTCAGTTTCCCCACACTGGGTACAGAGCGCAGAAATCAAACGAAGGAACAGGAGATTTTTCCTCGTTCAGTTTCCCACACTGGGTACAGAGTGCTGAAATCAAGCGAAGAAACAGGAGATGCGGCTTGGAGAGGCCACGCACCGCCCTTCATTACAACAAAGCAAAGCGGGCAGAAAAACAAACGTAATCACAAAAGTGAACAAAGGACCATACATTGCACTTTTCTGACACCATCAGCATACATTTCCCATAATCCCTGCCCTCATATCAAAAAAGGCCCCGCTATGTTAACGTTGAAAGCCAGGTAAGAGGATTCTCTCTCTCTAAAGCACTAAGAGAGGCATGGAGCATCAACAGAGAGAATTCTCTCCATACAAAGAGTCCTGCTCAGGTTGGTTCTCTAAGTAACGGTGTCATCTCAGAGCCAACCAGCGCAGACCATCTACTTACTTAGCGTCTGGCTAATTCAATCCGACACTTTGTTTTTTTTACTGGCTTTCAATCCAACACTTACTGTGGGGAATATAACCATATACGGTGGCCGACTCCCGGCTCTCCTTTACCTCTCTTGTGACAGGACTTGAGGAGGTGTGGCGAGGGTTTGAGGGACACCCCGGACAGCTTGGCCCCCGTGCTTCCCAGGCGGGACCTCCCCAGGGGACTGCCGTTCTGCTCCAGACGGGCCAGCTTGGCCGGGGGACCCTTGGGCTCTCCCAGGGTGCAGGGCAGCTCGGAGCTCTCCTTTCCCAGACATGCGTCGCCGTGGTGGTCCATGGTTCCCGGCGCCTCCGCTCACACAGTCACCTGCGGGGAGAGGGGCGCGTGAGGCGGGGAGAGCCACCGTGTGTGTGTCCCGCCACCGTGTGTGTGTGTCCCGCCACCGTGTGTGTGTGTCCCGCCACCGTGTGTGTGTGTCCCGCCACCGTCTCACCAGGTTCTCAGGGCTCGCAGGTGAAGGAACTCACACACAAGGGCATTAGACAGAAAGTAATAAATTACTTTTCTGTGCACTACACGTCTTCTGTCAAAGCATTTAATTTTAAATGGCTGAATAAGACTGAGGGACTGGAAATAAAAAATTATTAAATTGTTGACATAAAAAAAAAAAAAAAAAAAACATTATAAATAACAGAAAATATTTAAATAATAACTGTTCATTTGCATCTAACAAAAGACAGAAAACACATTGGCAATGCACCTGTGCACGAATACAACCACAGCTTTATAAATAACTCATAATCAAGCTTAAAAGAAAACTATTCAGAGTGAAACGCCATAGAAAACCATTGGTAAGACCATTACGCTAAAATGGTGACGATAGACTGGAACAGAAAGGTTTTTCAACGTTAAACCGGGGGGGGGGATTCAGACATAGGGGCCAGTAAACCAAACCATGCGTTTTTACAGGCATTCAGGGGCAACATCCGCTCATAGGAACACATACCAAACTACAACTTCCCAGGGCAATCCAATGGTACAGAGTCATTCGCCATCAGACCAATTCTCATTTCTCAAAGCAAATAAATAAATCAACAAAAAAAAACTACCAAAAAAAATACATACTTCTGTAAGCTTATTTTTGAAATAACCCTAAAATAGGAAATAGCTGAGGTGGGTGTGGCGACACACAATCTGCAATTAGGTGTACTTAAAAAATAAATAAAAAAAGACACTCCAAATCAACAGATGTTTATGTATGTTTGATGACAGAGTCTGGCCGTCAGGGGTGCAGTATTAAATACTTTCTAAACGTTGAAATAAATGCCAAACACGAAAAGAGAAACGCTGTGCTACTCCGGATCACGATTTCATAAAGAGTCACACCAGACGCACTGTGTTCCCGCTCACCGGCTTCCCACATTACCAGTTCTGTGAGATTTCACTGCTGCCAATTAGGAAGGCAGAAGTACGTAAGGGCATCAGATTTCTATCCGAGGGCCACACTGTGTAAAATTTACCCTAAATAGCTACAGCAGCTTTTGTAAAATCTGATTACTTCTGGTTGAGGCTAACATTTAACAGGGGAAAGCTCGCACTGAACTGGGGCAATCTGCATCCCGTCTAGATGCGAAAAAGCAGCGCAGTCCTTTACCTTAGATTCAAAGATGAAAACTAAGATTAGCAACCTGCAACAAATAAATGTTTCCAAGGTGGAGCAAAGTTCAAGAAAAAAACACGGTATAGCAGAGAGTGAGCAGAGAGTGAGCAGAGAGTGAGCAGGCCTTCTGAAAACCACTTCACATGGGGGGACCACACGGCGATAGTTCCAGGAAGTGCTATGAACCTGCTGAGAAATGACGAGAGTGCGAGTTCATGCAGAGCGATCTGGACGAACGCAGCGAGAACGTAAACACTGAGACCGAGACCAGACACCGAGACCGAGACCAGACACCAGACACCGAGACCAGACACTCCAGACACAAAGTGCCTCATGAACCAGCCCCCGAGGAAAGATATATGACCGCCATCGACAGTGGCTAACGGATCTAAAACGTGTAAAACATCATTGCAATTGGGGCATTTTTGTTCCGCGAGTTACGCCTTGCGACACACAAACCAAACCCAGTTACAACTGGCCATAATAGCTTGGGGACACCCACCCTTGAAACCTGACAATGGAGACGGGGGCCGAAATGGCGGCTACAAAGAGCAAAAGTGATCGGACAATGGTGTAAGATCTACCAGAGGTGTACTCAATGGCAAAGGGCGAGATCTCACCCATGACGCGGTGGGTTTTAGGATTTTTCACAGAGTGAAACAGTTACAAGAACTTGGGCGTCGGGGAGAACGCTACAGTCAGGTTGGAGTTGTTAGCACTGAAAATCTATGAAAAAAACAGAAACCTTTTTAAAAGCAAGTTAAAAACAGATAAAGCGGGCCCAGATCATTTACATGGGCTCCATGACATCACACATTCTGCAAGTCTGCACAATTTGTTCTCGAATTCTAAAGATCACTTGCTCTACACTTTGCTTTCACCCTCTCAGGTGTAACAGGTTCAAGGCAATCTGTCGACATCCATAAACATTGCAGGGCTTATAAAATGTTTCAGAATATATATACACAAATATTAAAATCGACATTCTCCAGAATGTAAAAAAATATTGATGTGATATTTTCATCGCCCACCCCTAACGTAGACATTCCAAAAGCGTATTACACAGCAAAGCTCCACAAAGACAAATTTATCAAGATAGCGTTCTCAAATTTTACAGCTCTGTGCGTTATAACTTCTTCTTAAGTTTATTCAGCAGGTAGATAACTCCTGTCTGACGTGTAAAAGGTGTTATGCCCCCAACAAAAAAAGAAAAACCTATTCAGAGCATACTGGATCTGGAGGACCAACCACCCCCTGAAACTGAAAAGAGAAAAAAATTTCAATCTTATCTGCCCTTTGGGCTTGCAAGTGCTGTTAGGGGGGAATTATTCACCTGGGAAGCTGGAAAAATCGACATCCTTACCAGACAATATGGCAGACACAAAGGAAGTAGAAAGAGTCCATATGGACACCCCAGAGACTGCTGCAGAATGAACAGCAACTTTTCGGCAAGACGACAAAACCACACGCAGGGATTTCGTAGCAATTCGTTTTGGAGCAAGTTTGGATGTCACACCCATTCACACTGCAGATGTTGAGAGGGATTTTAGTACACATAAATGTATCGAAAATTCCCTTCTGAAGTTTACGTTTTTATGAAAATTACTGTTTAACTTAAGATGTCAAGTCTACAACCCATAATTGTACTTCAGGATTTTTAAATTACTTCATTTTGACCCCTCACAGCACAAAATGTCACCCCAGCTGAGAGCTAAAACTGCATATTGGGCACAAATCGACACAAAACTAACTAATATTAGATGGCTATGGCCACATATGAATGAGCCATTTAAGAAACAATAAGCAGTTCTGAGTTCCCTACTGGATTCACATTTTCAAAGGGAAGATTTATTTCCTCATTCCTAGGAAACAAACAAAAAAAGTTTTTAAATAAGTCAGCTATTGCACTCTGTCTGTCTCAGACCATATTCATGCATCAGAACTGGTCAGGCGGGTTTTTATTCTATAAAATCATGAAGTTTGCAAAAAGATTAAATTCCAGTCCCCCAGATTTGGGCACTGAAGAAGGCTTGCACAAATGGCACAAAACGTTAAGGCGTTCTCTCTGTCTGAAAAAGCAATACAGCTGGGCTTGACTAAATGGGAGGCTGGAGAGAAATGTGACACAATCAATTAGATTAATTCTCACTCCGCCTCACACCTTTACACTTCTCTCTGTGCGAGACACAGAGAGAGAGAGAGAGAGAGAGAGAGGAGGGGGTTCAAAAGATGACATTGAGATTCAGATTTGACTCTTCGCTGGAACAATTTCCCTACAAATTTGTGGAAAAGGGATACTAAAAAAATAGGAACAAAGAGTAGCAACTGATAAAATGAATAACCGAATGATCAGTGTTGGGGTGAATTTTCCAAAATCAAATGAGGATTCACACCTGACCCCTGACGGCTGCTGCTGAAGATTTTGAGTGGGGGGGCTATATAATTTGGCCCTCTCTACATTACAACAACGTTGCATCAACACTGGAGCTCTAGTTAAATGTCACGGGAGCGGTCTTGTTGGAACACTGCAGAAGCTGTAAACAGCGCACACACACACACACACACACACGCACGCACGCACACACGCACACACACACACACAACATATCTGGAGTACATCATCATTATTACATAGATCTCAACACCACAACGCGTGTGCGTGCCATTCCTTCTCTGAGCGTGTATCCAAAACACTGCCAATGCACATGACATTCAGAAGTTGATTTTAAGTCAACTAAATTCAGAGTCAGGGTCCAACCTTTTTAAGTGCCGGTTTTAAATTTCTGTCATAAAATATGTTTTGTCCTGTTCTAAATAGCAAATAATATCAGCGCCTAGCATGCAAACTTCAGTGTAACTAATTAGTAATTCAGTAACATATTTCCTGTGGTGTTAAAGCAAAACTGTGCGTAGCTAACACACAGATACATAAACATGTAGAATTACATACATCTGAAAATGTCCTGAGGATTTAATGTTGACTGAATTTCCAAAATAAGAACTCAGTCCAGACTCCAGAATTGCGAAAGGTCCAGGTCAGGATTTTGAGATGACCTTTTAAATAGACAAAGAAGCAAGAGACCGCAAAGGCAGAAACAATGTTGCCGAACCGATACAAATGATCTAAACCAACCTGAAACTCACCACTTCAAAACTCGGAAGCTCATAAAAGCTGGGTGGAGGTGAATGGTTCCCTCTTCAAGTTCGTCAGTTGAAGGAAAAGCTGAAAGTTTTAGTGCCGTCTAGGTATGACAAAGAACATTACCAGTCTTCTGGCGGAATATGCTTTCCCTGAAGGACGAAAAGGCGATTTTCCAAAAACAAACGTTCACAAGTAAGAAATTGGTCCCGATAGAAGAACGATAACATGGGAACGCGACGGATGATGCGGAGACAGATGCCGTATATTGAAAACCACTAATTGTCGGTAGTGATAATATTGACTATAAGCCACGATAAAACATTTAAGCAGGTTAAATTATACCTGAACGCTTAGAAAAGTTTTTACAATATATATATACATATCGGTTATGCGTGCATTGCATTCCCCAGCGGAGAATAAATATCTCCCACGGAAATGGTAGCTTGCTATAGAATATCCAAAGATCGGACATACAAGTAAACAAATGCCAAAATGTATCACTCGCCTGCATAGGTAGGAACTAAACTGCAGGCTATACTAGACAACCTTATCTTTTCAGATCTTCTGCGTTGCGTTATTTTAGCCTTTTAAAAATCGTTTTACTGTCCACTGTCCAAGGAAAAGAAGACCTGTCTTCTCGTGTGAAAACAACGTAGGGTTTGCAGACACAAACAGGTCAAAAAAGTGTGGTGTAGTTTCCGATCTCGAAGACGGATTCGCCTACTAAAGATGCACGACACCTCCATGCGTTATATTTTTCTGTTCGATTTATTTGTGACCGGACGGCGCTTCTCTCTCTCTCTTTCTTTCTCTCTCTCTCTCTCTCTCCCTCCGTGTCCCCATTAAATTATTAGTTGTATTGACTCATCACTCCTCTAATTCCTGCTGGCGCTGCCTGCGCTGTCTTCCTTCTCGTCATTTCAGTAGAAAATAACACCCAAACCAGAGGTTTTTAAAGCGCATTTCGAGCCACCCAGGACAGCCTTCCGTGACAGCGAATGTCCTGGCAAAAAAGAGATCCAAAAAAAATAAAGTAAAAGTGGAAGGAATCGAGAGGAGGGTGCGATTTCCGGCTATGCGCGTAGGAATTTTTAATCAGCTTGATTAGTGTGAGGCGGTTCTGCATTTATTACAGAATAACACACGCACTAATTCGCAAAAGAATACACGCACTCGCCGACTCGAAAGCAAGAACATAATGCAAAACATTATTTCGTTATTAATAACAATAATAATAACTAATCGGGACTGCGGAGACAAAACAGTGTTTAAATATCGTACAGAAATCAAAGGCAGCAGTATTAGTTTACATGGTCATAAACGTCTGTTGCGTCTTCAGCGAAAAGATGCGTACACTGTGAAAAAGCGAATACAAACGTCCCTAGTTTTATCTATTTAAATGATATGCTTCGATGATAAAATTGGAAATCGAAATGAAACATTCTGTACTTAAATTTAAATTACGGTCTTCGTTAACATACTTGGATTGCGATATATATATATATATATATATATATATATATATATTTATTTTTTTTAGAAACTGGGCTCGTGCATCAGCGTGCTTCCCAAATGTCCCGAGACACTCATAGAATGTTGCTCAGTAAAAAAAAGCACGCGCCATATGGCGCTAAAGCAGGCAAAAGCCTGCGAGCGAATGGATAATCGGCCTCTCAGAGCAGGCGGCATGTGGGCAATGATTGTGTTCAGCACACTTCTGAGGTAGGGCCATTGACAGGTGACACCACACTGCACTGGGGTTGGCGGGGTGATTATGGTGAATGGCACGTGGAGGCGGGGATATGATGTACAAACACTGACCCAAACCTAGCAGTGGTTTAAAATTCTGCATCTGATTAAAAACTGTAATATGTCCTGCCTCCCCCTTCCTCCTTGGAATCCAAAGCGCATGGCAGTCTATTTTATTATTACGTTTGTTAAATAAGTTTCTGCACCTCAGTGTTCACTAATAAACCAAATGTGCTCATAAGCCCTCTTAAAATATGGATGGCTGACAATTATTATCCAGCTGGGAGAATGCTCTGCTATACTGAGGTTATTAAGCATATGCCGGCATAAACAAAGGTTCTTGCAAGAGCAGGTGCCCTGCAGACTCAGAGTAATTCACAACACACAGAGCCTACAGATTAGGATACATATAAAGGTATATACATGTGTGTGTATGTATATACGTGTGTATATGGTGTATATGTATACACACAGGTGCACACAAACATATATACCTACATGCATATATGTATATACACACACACACACACACATTCACACGCACATAAACATAAATGTGTGTGTATGTATGAAAAATGAATATTGTTGTGTTCATAAACATCAAATGCTATGAGGCATGAAATATTTATTAAAAACACTAGCTATCTGAGGTTCCTTGTTATAGTAATAATATAGTTATAGTATAGTTAATTTAGAATAACCAAAATGCTACTATCACCACTAGCAATTGTAATGAAAATAACTTAACATGATAATAAACTAACATAATGCTCCTTGACAGTGAAATCCGGTTTTTTCAGTGCACCAAACAAAACCCTGCAAATTGAGAATTAATTTCTGGCCAGTCGTCGAAAAAAAAAATTATATATATATATATATATATATATTATATATATATATATAAAACGCATTTTCAATAACGCAGTG